>JAOVVH010000026.1:3261759-3274285 GCA_028566435.1 Scorpiodoras heckelii | reverse complement strand
ACCCCTCCATGATTTCTAAGTGGGAGAACTTGCAAATTCGCAGGGTGTTCAAATACTTATTTTCCTCACTGTATAAACAGTGATTCTATTAACAGCTCTCTTTCTCTTTTTGAAATCAAAAGCACAGTTTGTCATTTTACAAACCAAATTCCTTGTCTGAGTGGTACAAAGCACTCACACTGGAGACTCCTTTGCTAAATGTGAATGTGAATGAGGTAGAAATACTAGACATAACCACATAGTGGTGCATAATATGACTGCCAAACAATGTGAGAGAAAGAGCAAGAATGAAATGAAATAAGAATACCAAATATCAACATTGTTGCTTAAGCAGGTCTTGAGGTATAAAAAGGTGTCAGTTGCAGCGCCCCCTATGGATAAAATTTCACACAATTTGGCAGGCATCGAAAGAATGTCGCAGTGATGCAGGGTATGAAAGTTCGTGACGTTTGAGTATTTATATCACAAGATATTGACTAGTGAACTGCTAGAATTTTGCTTTGAACATTATTCACTAGGTGGCGCTACTCCACAAATGAATAATAATGAGCTAGGATAGGGAACCTCCTAGAGGCCATCTTGCCATAAAGAAAAAAAAAATTTTGTCAATTTTTCAAGCTAAGTGCTCTGAACTTATCTAATTTCAGGTGGCACCAGCACGAAGGGCAATGCACGCCTAAGGACATAAACCTTATTGTCCGTAACAGATGTGGGATACCAAGTGTCATGTGGATTGGTGAAGTTTAAGGTATATGATATCACTGAACAAAAATTGGTGGGGGGACAAATGAAAGAGGCAAAACTTATAACTATCAGCGCTAGCTATAGCTAATATAAACATTATGCTGGAATTTTAGTCAGAGCAAAAAATCTTTTAGAGAAAATTCTTCAAAGTGCATACCAATCAGAATTTAGTTTTAATGTCGTATTGCTTCAGAGAGAGGCAAAGCACTGGCACTGGGAGTAGTTTCCAAAAGACCCTACAGAACAAGACCTATTTTCCAGGCTTCTGTTTGATAAATGAAGTAGTTGTTAAAAATGTCTGTTTTCAGATCATCTCCAGCCCTTGGGTCAACCCTGATGCTTTTCAGTATAATGCAGTAATTTGAAGTTCTGCTCCAGTTCTGACACCCTCACACTCTCTCACGTATTGCATATTGTGTGATATTACGTTTTAGCTAGTCTATTTTTACTCAGATTCTGAACCGAACTAATGAAAAAATTCCAGTATTCGTCAGAACAGGAAGTTCTTAGTAATAAATAAATGATTTCACTTAGTAATAAATACTGACTATCAGTAAGTCGCTTATGTCATCAGGTCTTTCGGCCTGATTCTGCATGGACACTCATTAACCTCTAACGATCTATCACTTTGCCACCCATCGGTCTTCCTCGCACTCATCCACAGCAACCGCCTTTTTATTCTGCCTCTTCTCTGACCTTTTGTTCTCCTCCTATAGCCGTCTGCACTTTTCTTTTTCTCCTCCTCCATACTGTAGAACTGTACGTTTTATATTTCTGTTTACTTCTTTCTTCCCTGCATTACTCTTTATCGATTTAGCTGTTAATCTGCTATTTTTTTCGTTGATTTCCATTCCACTCATATTTTGGATTTCGACATCCTTCTCCCACTCTGTGTGATGTCAGAATGTAAAATGGCATTTCTCTTAAATCCGTTTAAACCTACCAGAAACTGAAGTTGCCCTAGTCAAAATCTCTCTTTTCATGTCCAAAATAAGCTAGTAAAACAAGGAAGGATAAAACTATAAAAGGGGTTTTAGATGCAAATATTTGCTTCCCAGGAATAAAGCCTGCAGCATTAAAAGAACAAAATACTGAACACTATATGGCCAAAAGTTAATCCATATGTAGTTCTTCCCCAAACTGTTGCTGCATAGTTGGAATTATATAAGATGTCTCTGTATCCTGAAGCATTGCAATTTCCCTCCACTGAAACTAAGGCGCCTGAACATGTTCCAGCTTGACAATACCCTGACCTCAACCCTCAACACCTTTGGAGTCAACTGGAAAGCCAAATGCATCCAGTCTTTCTATCACAACATCAATATCTGACCTCACTCATTCTCTTGTGATATTCAAATTCCAACAAAATTTACTAGTCGTCAAAGACCTTGCAATAATTTCATTTGTCACATATACATTACAACACAGTGAAATTCTTTTCTTTGCATATCCCAGCTTGTTATGGGGTTAGGATCAGTGTGCAGGGTCAGCCAAGGTGTGGGGGGTTCAGGGCTTTGCTTGGGGGCCCAACGGTGGCAGCTTGGCAGTGCTGGGGCTTGAACCCCCAACCTTCTGATCAGTAACAATTGAGCCACCACCATCTAAGTATATTAAATCATGTGGTGGGCAGAGGGTAGTGCTGCCACTTCACCTCACAGCAAGAAAGATCTCCATTTCATTCCCTGGCCTGTCTGTGTGTCTGCCTTATAATGGACTGGTGTCCTGTCCAGGATGTTTCCCTTCCTTTTGCCCATTGAACACTGGGATAGGCTCCAGCACCCCCACAGCCCAGAAGATTAAGCGGATTAGAAACTGAGTAAACGGTTAATGGTTATACCACAGCAATTTGCCAGTGACTACATTTTTGAATTCGTTCAAGAATGACACATCATACTTTTAACCATTTATAGTTAGAATTAATGTTGCCCAAGGGACACGGTCCCGTTGCTTGCATTTCGGCAGCTGTAAACCATCATTCCCTCATCAACTTCACATCTTTAACTTAATAATTAACAAGAAAACCTCACGGCTTGTCATGTTACCCAGAAAGTCCTTGCTTTTGTAACATCTTACTGATTGTTACAAAGCGCTGGCACTAGAGACTCCTTCCATCAGTGTTACAGAAAACTTCACCATATCTACAATTCTGCACTTTCCTTTCTTAGATTATAGTCTCAGATTGTGTCGATTAGAAGTGTATACCACCATACAACTTCCTGTGAATGAGCGGTTACTATAGAAATGATAATGTTTTATGACATTTATGATGCATTAATAATTATAAAAAACAATCGCGGTTTGAATTACAGCCAGGATTACTGTCAGAGCTGCTCTTATAGAAAATGATCACCTTCTGACCAATCAGATTCAAGAGTAGTATAAATATATTTGCTTGGATGAAACTACCAGAATTTTACTCACATGTTAATAGCTCATAGACATCTAAGAAGGCTGTTTGTTTTCATCAATCCAATCCAACTAGTTCGGTTCGTTCACCTTTTAATTGAATGCTTTTCACCGCGTCATTACTGTACTTTGTTTTGGTTTCTATGGCAATATCTTTGTTGCTTTACTCCTTGTGTTTTGGGATTGAGAAGGACAGTTAATTAGGCTCTAATTAAAATAAATGGTGTCATCAGACTTTAATGGATGCTAATTATGTTCGATGGTCATGCAAATAAGTTATGAGCGTGCAGTAATCACTGAGAGAACCTCATTTGGTTCTTATGCTTGGTTTTAACAGCATATACCGACTGTTGTGAAAGACAATACCTCGGTACCTCCGTCTTTGACGCAGTGACTGGTGACTGGTGAAATCTTGTAATTAATTTAAATTAAGCAAGATTCGGTAATAAATTTAAATCAGAGAGGGTGATCTAGCGTTCATCTGGGATCTTATCATGGTATTAGCTCAGTGGGAAATAGTGTTGAAGGCAAATTAAGAGTGTGCTGAAACAGGAGTAGTGTAGTGTCTGTATTTGAATAAATGGTGGATATGAAAAGAGGTTCATGCAGATCCCAAAGAGGATCCGGGTTATTTCTCACAAACTATTGCATGATTGCATACTGTAAAGTTGCCTCCGATATCCTTATTTTACCCCAGAGGAGTCCCACTTTTTACCTTTCGCACTTTTCTCACAGTTCAGGACATGATGTGACTTGCTGAACACTGTGGCACATCCATTACATTATGGCTTAACATGGTTTGTTCCTTGAGAGGTTATTGAGTTTAAATCAGTTCATATTAGATCTCTAATCCTATTAATGTGCGGGACCATATTTCATCCTTCACTTGAGTCCACAACGACAGTTTAAAGCTTGAGAAGAAAATGCTAAAAAAAAAAAAAGAGAGAAGAATAAATGAGCTTTATAAAAAGAAAGTGAATGTGAATGTGAAGGTGAAGGTGGGGGTGGGGGGGTTGGACAAGACATACTGGTCTATGTCTGGATCTGAATGCTGTATCCAGGTGTAATGTGATTACTGTGATTTTTGTTGTCCTATCTGTCCTTCTGCTGGCTCTCACATCTCAAGTGGGTCACCAAGGCCTCTGGCTACTTCAGACTTGAAAGGGAACAGACGAGACCTGCTGAGCTGATCGTCATTACCCCAGTTGGAAGAACACACTGCTCCATCACTATGTGTGAGTGTAGGCTGTGGTTTCAGTTAAGATATGAAATGATATGAAAAGAGAACTAAAAATAAAAGAAAAAGATTTCTCTAAGTTATTGGGGAAACCAGGATAAATTGTAGCTCAAGATAGTTTTACATATTTTACATGTTCTATTCTGTATTCATTCAAGGTTAACAACATTAATTAATGTTCACATTAGACATCAGAAACTGGGAGGAAATTTGATTTCGGTGACTTTGAACGTGACATGGTGACATTGTGACACTGGGGCAAGAGAATGCCAACTTCACCCAACCAGCCTTTGCGTCAATGCCAAGGTATTCAGGAATCCATCTCTCGAAGAACTTGACTGGATTGGTGCCCTCCATGCCCTCTGGTAAGCCGATGACACGTACATTGCATCTCCTGGTACGATTTTCCAGGTTGTCCATTTGCTTGGCCTTAACTTGACTTGGTTTCTCCAGTGCTTGTAACCTCTTCTCAAACGTGCCACAGCTAGCTTCAACCATCTCAGTTCTCTCCTCCGCTTCCTGGATGCGCTGCACAATCCCTTGTATTTTAGACGACTGACTCTCTGTTGCTTCCAGAACGCTTGTCTTAGGTTCTCGGTCGTGTCTTGCATGGCTTGACGTAAGTTTGCAAGAAGCTCAAGGTCAGACTTGCTAGCAAAACATTTGCTATCTTTGCCAGTAGTTGCTTCACCGACGTTCGGTATGAAGCTAGATTGTGAGCTATCAGAGACCAGAGCTGTTGGCTGCAGCTTTTGCTTTTGCTTTCAGTATTTCTTGACATAGTGCTAGATGTTTTTGTGAAATAGTTGTCCAGGCTGCTTGTTTTAAGACAACAGGTCCGTGTCAAGTCACTCTCTCAAGTTATACACAAAAAAGTGATGAAATTAGTGAGACTAGCCATGCAGCCTTGGACAATTAGCTGTTCACTCTATAGTGTCATCTTCTTCCCCATGAATGACAACTGTAAAAGTCAGTAAGATTCCTGACAAAGAGGTTAGTTCCTGTTTTTGATTATAGTAGCTATCATGAATAGCAACAGTCACTCCTTCACCAGGATCTCTTTTTTTTCTCTCTCTTTATGTCCTTGTCATGTTGTCACTGTTTTATAAGAACAATGAGACGGGTAACAAAAACAAACATAACGAAGCATCTAAGTAATAAATTGGACCACCGTGAACCTGCATGAACCTGATTCTACATGTCACTAGAACTGTACTGGTGTGCTGTCTAACACATCGCTCCAAAATCTCCTGTCAGTGTTCAATTTACTTGAGATCAGAGGACTTTAAAGGCCATAGCATATGATTTAATTTTCCTCCTTATTAAATTATTCAATCAGCCCTCATGCCCTGCTGATGGGGTACAAGTTGTCTCGGAAGAAACCACTCCCATTGGGATAGAAATGTTTAATTTGATGGTTAATTAAATTTATATTGTTCTAGTGGAGAGGAGTAATTAAGTCACTAAATGATGTAGCATGACTATAATGATCACTATGTTAGTAGCATAGGTTACTTAGTGTTATTCTTGAGTGTCTCTGAAACACATCTCACAATAGAGTCTTTTGTGACCTGCTTGTCTTCCAATCCTAAACAGAATATAACTGATTCGTCATAGCTAAACTGCTAAATCAGTCGCTTGAAGTCATACCAATGTGTTTTAAAATGCTGTCATGAGAAAAGTTGTGGCAGCAATAAGATCGCTAAAAATAAACATTCACGGAGAGTTTAGTGTTTGGTGAATAAATGACTCTGTCAAGCAGGGATGGTGATGTTGAAAAATAGGAATTTTCTGTCAACGCAAATGAACTCAAGCAACTGCACAGGCACAGATTTCACAGTTTCTCTGTTTTGCTGAAAATAGTTTTTTAAAAAAACTATTAATGACTTTCACTGCAATAATATATTGGTAAGATGGAGTAAATAGACTCCTCTTGGTAAGTAGGCTCCTGTTAGATGTTTATTTCAATGCTTGCCCTCTAATTCATTTATCAATTGTTTACAGCAGTCTGCTTCTTCAGTCCACTTTTGCTATCTAGCCAATTATTTCTGCTTTAAAGGCAAGTGCTTGTGTTTTTGGTTGGCCGCTATTGGAAAAACGCTGTCTCTGATGCTTCTACTGAAGACAAGACTGAAATACATGCAGGTGATTTTAATAATCTGTATAGGCTGCCCAGAAAGTCACCTTAAGCACCTTATGTACATAACACGATTCTGAATATGAGGAACTTACCCAGTGTGAATATTGAGCCACACGTAGGGCCCTGTGTATGACATACAATATTGTTTATTGGTAATACTTATTACGATAAATAATTATTTTTTATCAATCACCCACGATCAGGTAAATTATTTCACTTTTTCACTAAAAATCATTACAACATTACATTTTAACCCTAGTGTCTTTACAGCTACCTGTCATTGTTGGGTGAAAGGAAATGTTTGATATAGATAAGTAAACTAATATGTTTAAGCTTGCATTTAATATCCTACCTGCATTAATCAAGAAAAACATATAATCAGTCATGTGTCCAACCTTTGTCTCGAATACAGGCTGTAATGATTATAGAATGGCTTACCTGACCTCTCCCAATGACTGTAAATCAAATCGACAGTTAAGTCTTTTTTAAGCCATGACTATATCTGATTATGGCAGCTTGCCTTTAATGCTAATGATCTCATTAGTGTGGATGGTCACAGTCCGGTAAGCCTAGTGTGCAGTGGCTCATGTGCTACCTTCCTCTCAACTCACTCATCATCCTACAGGTCTGAATGGAATAGTGGCAGCCTATCTAGCCGAACACAGCTCAATAATTCATCTGTCATCATTTTGGGAAAGCATCCAGACTTTCATAAAGTCACAAGCGCTCCAACGAGGCTGCAGTGTGCCTCCGGTAGCCGTGTCTGCGAAGTCACAGTTATAGAGATGAGATTCGTCATTCTGCGGCACACTGACAGAACGTTGTAACATCAGTGGAAATGAGACAGTCTGGATGGAGATTGGGTTAGTAAAAGGATGAGGGCGGTGAACACAAACGTGCTTTAGAAAGTCTGGTTTAGTTGATCCTGTCCAAATAGTAAAATGTCGTGTTCTATGAGAACTGACAGTTCTGTATTGCAACAGAAGCATGAGAGCTGAAAATGTGATTTTTGCATAACTGTCAGAAAATGTAATATAGAACCTCTTTTTTTTCTTACAGCCCCTAGATTTCGTTGTGCACTGGGGCCAATTTATTAAAGCCCACTTTACTAACGCATAACAAGTCATCAGCAGTGACATATTACAGTTGCAGGTGAAATAAACAGAACTGCTGGGAGAAGTAAGGTTGAACTCTTTACTTGATCATTACATTTTCAAAATGCATTTTCAAAATGCATTTTCAAAATGCTGTTTTCAATATAGCAACACCACCTATGAATGTCATTGGTTTTGTCCGCCAGTATGTATATAAAGTCATGGACGTCTATGGAAGCTTCTAGAGCTGTTTCTGCCGTGAGATTTTCTGATTTTCAACGAGGTTTAATAGTTGGAGCTCGTGAGATGGGTCATAGCATTTTGGAGGTAGGAGCAAAGTTTGGATTTTCATGTATGAGCATTACAACGTCGAATTTACAACAGCAGTGTGGCCGTAAAAAGACTCTGGGTCAACGTGATCAGCATCGACATTGTTTCACGTGATAGACATGCAACACTGCCTCAAGTAACATCGGAATTCAATACTGAGGCTTCAACAAACATCAGCATGTGCAACGTTCAATATTCCCTCCAAGATCCCGTGGGGGAACTTCCAATTATTATTATACCAGTTTTTCTGGCATTTCAGAATATTCTGTATTGTTCGATCAAAGTACAAATCTATGAAAGGAAAATCAACAGAACTGTAATCACTGTGTTGTTTGAATGAAATTTCAAGCTGCCTTTTTTTTTCTTTATCTTTTCTGACTGTTGCTAATCTCTTTTTCAATGAGTGGGTTCCTGTGAGTGTGTATAATAGTTTTATGTCTGTAGTAATCACTGTGTTACTGATAAGCCCTCCCATTCATTATCATGACGACCCTTCACTGATCATCTGCCTAAACTACACCATCTTTGTGTCTCTTATCCTCATTTTTTCTGGGTTATCTAAAAGGCTCATCTTAAACGTACGATTGCAGTTCACATTTTATTTCCACTTTCCGACCTGAACACATCTTTGAAAATCCAGTGTAAGGATTTACAATTCTATACCTCCCTCTGCACCCCACCTCTGAAATATCTCTTCCTATCATCTCTGCCTTTCTCTTTCTCCTTTCCTTACCGTATCCGCCCTTCCCAGCTGTTGGCTCACGTTTCTTCCTGGCAGGAATCAGGCCATGCAGCTGCAGCCAACAGCTGAGCAGTGCAGGGTGAACGAGTAGAAAGCAATAAGCAGCACCTGCAATACATCACTTCCCAGGCTGACATCATCAGCATGAGATATGAGCAACACAAGCTTTACTCTCGCGTAGCAGTGTATCTCTGATCCACGCCGCTAGTGCTGCTTATGCAGGGGGAGACAAGGTGAAGGAGAAGGTGGCCATATGCATGGGCGTCACGTACAGGACCAGGGCTTCCTCTCTCTTCCAGGCTAATTGAATAGGCCAGTGTGTAATGGCTTTAATGCCAGCCCTGCTGGGGCTTGGTAAGTAACGAGATTGGTGGAGTCTTTAGGAATACAAGTCAGTCGATATGATCAGAAAATGACGCTGAACTGTATGACTTTATTGTGCACGGTGTATTCATTTTAAAAAGAACAAGTTTCCCTACATTTACAATTGTAACTTGCTCTTCAATTCAGTCAGTCATGAAGGTGGACAGATGAACACAAGTGCAGGTTTTTGGGTGCATCCACAATTGGGGTGAATGGCCTTACCTCTTTTTTTATTTTTATTTTTTTTAATTTTCAGTTTTATTGTAAAATTGACTAATGATTGATCATCATTTTGGTGACATCTTTGGTGACCTTTTTAAACCATATTATACACTATATGCCCAAAAGTTTGTGGACACCTCACCATAGCAATGATGTGTGCTTTTTGAATATCTCGTTTCAGATTTAGTTCCCTCTTTGCTATTTATAAGAACCCCCACACTCTTCTGGAAAGGCTTTTCATTATAGTTTGAAGCATGGCTGTGGAGATTTGTTCATTCAGTTCCAAGGGTATTAGTGAGGTAAGGCAGTCAGGATAGGAGGCCTGGGGTGTAGCTGGCCAATTTATCCCATAGCTGTTCAGTAGGGTTGAAGCCAGGGCTCTGTGCAGGCCACTCGAGATCTTCCACTCCAGCTTAGGCAAACCATGTCTTCATGGAGCTCACTTTGTGCACAGGGGCGCTGCCATGCTGGAACAGGCTTGGGACTCTTAGTTCATATGGTGGCTATATAGTGTAGATTGAAAGTAAATTATTTTTTAAAAAAAATAATGATTTAAGTAAATCATTAGAATGTCCTTGTGTCGTTAGCGTGAATGCAAGTGATAGTTTACTATTTAACAATTACAAGAAATTACGGCACAGGAACATTGAATCACGTTCTGGTTTTATTTTGAACAAAATAAGTAGACAATCAAAAGAGCTAGCCAATAATAAGAATATGACAGATGATAATGGGCACAGGATTGACAAACAGGCATAAACTAGACAAAGCTTAAGATAAGATAAGAAACATCAATAACAAAGCAGGATATGGTATAAATAAAAAAGTACACAGACAGGATGTAATGCATAATAAGTAGATACAGAGAGTGCGCAGCTTAGTAAAAATTATATAAAGATATTCCTAATGACTGAATTGTCAGTGAATTGTCACTTAATAAATAACAACAGACTTGCTTAGTGCACAGCTGAGTAAACATTATTGCCCATGTAATGCAATAGTGAAGTAGTGCAATATTGCCCATGAGATCTTGTGAATAAGTGAATTGCCAGTTTACTGTGTAATCTGATTTGCTAGGAGCAGTGTTGATTGTAAAGTCTGACAGCAGCAGTAAGAAAGGACCTATGTGTCTGTCTCTACAGTATCACTCATACCGTGAGTGGAGCAGCCTGCTGCTGAAGGAGCTGCCCAGTGCTGTCAGAGTGTCTTGCATGGGGTGGGACAGGTTCCCCATATGGGCTGATTACTTAGCCATCATTCTCTTTTCTTCCACAACTTCCACTGGGTTGAAGAGGCATCCCAGGACAGCGCTGGCCTTCTTTACCAGCTGTTCAGTCTATTGGATGGAGCTGGGGTGGAGGTTGTTGGAGGAGGTGTGGGGAATTGGTCAGGAGATGCAGTAAATGTGCAGGGTGGCTGTGAGCTGAATGTTGTGGGAAGGGGGATGGAGCTGATGTGGGGTGGAGGTTGTGGGTGGAAGTGTAGGGAATTGGTCAGGAGATGCAGTAAATGTGCAGGGTGGCTGTGAGCTGAATGTTGTGGGAAGGGGGATGGAGGTTCCCCATATGGGCTGCTTATTTAGCCATCATTTAGCCATCATCTTTTCTTCCACCACTTCCACTGGGTTGAGGAGGCATCCCAGGACAGCGCTGGCCTTCTTTACCAGCTGTTCAGTTTATTGGATGGAGCAGGGGTGTAGGTTGTTGGAGGAGGTGTGGGGAATTGATCAGGAGATGCAGTAAATGTGCAGGGTGGCTGTGAGCTGCATGTTGTGGGAAGGGGGATGGAGCTGATGTGGGGGTGGAGGTTGTGGGTGGAGGTGTAGGAAATTGGTCAGGAGATGCAGTAAATGTGCAGGATGGCTGTGAGCTGAACATTGTGGAAAGGGAGGTAGAGGTGGTGAGCATCAGTATACAGGGAGTGCCAACAATGGAGGTTGCAGCTAGAAGGACTGGACAAGGGGTGGGGCAGATGACTGATCAAGTCTATCAAAGAAAATGTTCAGATCATTCACCCACTTTCAGGCCACCTCAGACTGGTAGTTGGGTTCCTTGTAGCCGGAGATTTTTAGAGGTTTTAAGGCCCCTCCAATCTGATTTACTTACTCCTGTAGCATTTCGTTCTCTCCAAATCCTCTTCCTCAGCTCCCTCTGCACATTCTTCATTTCCTCTCTATTTCCAGAGCTTAGAAAAACGTTGTACACTCTTGGTGGTTATGGCGTTCTCCACTCAAATGTTAATGTCTTAATGTGTTACACAGTATCAAAACAGTCCTTCAAGCCCTCATCGACCATGTCAGTCCATCTTTTCACTATGTGAGTAACAGCTGGCTGCTTGTGTACAAGAGGCTTGTACACAGGCAGGCAGGAGATACACCAGGCTGTGATGAGATCTTCCCAGGGGAAGGAGGGGTGAAGAGTTGTATGCCTCCTTGCTGCTGGCATAAAATAAATCCAGTTTTTTATTGTCTCTGGTATAGCATGTAACATGTTATGAAAAAAAGCTCACACTGGCAGAAAACTAAGGAATGACATCAGCACATATGCCATGCTTGAGTGAGACTTTCCAAAGACACAGTCGGAGTCTGGGTTATTAATGGAAGTGATGGTGAGTGCAAATTAGTGAGTTCTGTTAGTAAGCTGGTGATTATGAATGGTGATAGGTGCTTAATTGGGGACCACGTGACAATGTTGCAGTCTGGGAATCATGGGAATTGCATTGCAACTTTGATGGTCAACAGCCACCATCAGAGATTCACAGGCATGTTGTGTTTTGGTTTCGCTTTGTCTGTTTCAAAGATGTCTTTTTTCTTAATTTATCCTTCCTCTCTTTCTCATGACTCCTTACACTTAATGTAGTCAAATGTAGTCAGTTAATTGTTGTAGCCAATTTATTCTTAAAATAAATTTTTTGAAATAATAAAGCAAAATGATATTTTAATAAAGAACTTTCACAAATAGTAGGTATTGTCTGCTCAACCATAATGCGAAGCCAGTGGGGCGTTACCAAAGAACTGGATAGGGTTTGTGGATGCATATTTATGGAAGAAATCTTTTCAATCAATTATGATTAAGTCATCTTACATTAGATTCAGTGTAAAACTTTCAAAAAGCAAACACTGGATACCAAACATAAATTGTATGTGTCGTACTGGTGCGAGTGGATCAGACACAGATGTAAAGTCAGAGACAGTAGCTCATCTGTTGTTGCACAGTTTGTGTTAGTCATCCTCTAATCCTTCATCAGTG
>JAOVVH010000026.1:3243630-3257040 GCA_028566435.1 Scorpiodoras heckelii | reverse complement strand
GTCCAGTTCTGAAACATGTAAGTACACGGTGGTGTTTTCAGCACTATGAAGATGACCGTGTCCTGGTTTGAACCACTTGAACAGCTTCACGGAAATAAATAAATAAATAAAAATTAATAATAAAACAGCCTCACGCGGTGGAATTCCGTGACCATATATGGCGTTTCCTGTTTGACACGCCCACTCTTCCGTCAGGCGAAACAGACCCGCCCCTTGTTACCTGTCCTTTGACGGCTGAATGAGAAGCAGAGAAAGGGGCGGGGCGTCTTTCTGTGTTTTATTAATGCATTTATTTATTTATTTATTTATGTATGGGTTTTTTTTTGTGCTTTTCTTTCTACTCTGTGACAGCGCGCTGCGTAGTGCAGGCAAGAACCCGGAGCCGGGCGCAGCTGACGCGTCTGTTCGTCACACAGCTTACGCTTTATGTATTTATTTATTAATTTATTTATTTTGCCGTTCTATTGTTTTAGTTCCGAAAAGGACGCGCGACTGACCAGATTTTTTTTTTCTTCCCTTTTTAATTTAAAAAAAAAAAAATTTTCCCACCCGTGCATTTTTCCCACCCGTGCATTTTTCCCACCCGTGCGTCGTGATCCTTTTGGAATGATCCGCTTTCTGACCGCCGCTGTTTCCATGCCAGCATGGGAACCGCCGTGTCCAAGAGAAGGAATCTGAGGAATGATGCGATTTCATCGGTGGCAGCAAAAGTTAGGTGAGCACCAGCTTTCCACTTGGTGTCCACATGCACACGCTCATGCTCATGCACAGCAGTCTGCCCCATGTCTCTGTCCATAAGCATGCTCTGAACCATGCAGGAGCTTCATCTCATCGCGCCTCAGGACGCATCAGTGATCCGGGATGAACAGAATGCAGCTGTTATCAATGTGTCCTCATTATAAGTGATCATAATGTCATTTCAGCTGGAACTGAGTAATGAGTCATGTAGTGCATGAGTTCTGCCGCATCCTAACGTGCCTGATAACTGCAGCCTATTTCTGGAGCTACTTCTGAATGCAAAGCCTTCAGACTATATAACAGAAATGGATTAGATTTCCATCATAAAGGCGTATTTGCAGCCCTTTGTTGCCCTGTTGTCGTCACGTGGGACGGCAGGAATGCACACCCTGCATGTGTGTCAGGTGCCACTGCAGAGGCTCCTGTATGTATTAAAGTGGGCAAGAAGGAATTGTATGGGAATAGCATGGCTCTTATGGTTCTGGCTTTTGAGATGTAGTGTACAGAACGGTTTAGTCACCAAGTTCGCCTCGCTGGTAATACGGCTCGTGGTGTGGCGCTGCCACTGGAACTGATGGCAGCTGGCAGAAGATAAAAGAAAGATCAATCAGTCCATCCATCACTCAGCCGGGAGTGCCTCGAGCTAATTGTGCCCCTGTTGAGGTACTGACATGAAGTAATCTTCTCATTTATTTACATAGGAACATTGCCATTGGGACCACTCGACACTGCACCATATGCACTGTAGGCTGTTATCCTTCGCAGACAGTGCATTGGCACTCCTGTGTCCTGACTCTGGTTGCTCTGTGCAGTTCACGTGCCGTTAAAGTAAATTCCGCGCATCACTGGCATGAAGCATGCATCGTGTTTCTTGAGAGAAGCATTTCATGTGTCTTGTTTTCCAAGCGAAGGTCATGGACGTAACCTTGCATTTATCCATATCACCCTGGCTCAGTGTTTTAGTATCTGACTATTGGGTATACGGCATCCCCTGTGGTCAGGGTGTGTGTGTGTGTGTGGGGTTGGGGGGTGATTAAAGGATAAAATCCCTGCTCAGTATGCAGGACATACATGTGTGCACATAGATCTGCATACCGATTTCAGATGCAGCGTCGGAAAGATATAGTCAGAGAACACCGAGCATCCAGACTCTCGTAACCAGGGCACAGCGAGAGCTCGGCCACAGATGAGCTTGGAGCGTTTCGAGTTTCGAGAAATGAAGAATCCATTATTAATGCAAGTAGGCAGAAGCCAGCAAAGTCCTGAGTGTGTTTTCTTTGAAAATGAATAATTAGACCAGGAGTACGTCTGTAGCTCCGGGGCGATTTCTCAGTATCAGTAACTCAGAGTGAGCACAGAGTAGGAATGACTGAATTACTTATATCAGCTTAAATATGCAGATTTCACCACTGATGGTACGAGGAATTTCCATATAACATGCAACATGTTGTTTTCCGCCCTTTTGGCAATTCAATCTATGTCAAATTTAACAATTTTTAAAATCATATAACATCATAATCTCATGTTAAGAGTTATTAATCTCATGTTAATCTCAAGGGGTGTCTTGGCAGTCCGAAAAGGCCACAAGACGCTGTGGATCTTCTGCTGTCTGATAATCAGTATCAAGATCAGAGTTTATCTGTCTGAAACCATCCTCCTGGTCACATCAGTCCCTGCTATCACACACCACGTCATGCACACACACCTTCCTTCCCAACAATCCCTTTTCTCGAATTCCTGAAATAGCTGCTTGCACGTCAGGCAAAAGTGTTTCTTCCTGATGAACCTATTTTTGGTTTTCTTCTCCGAGCAGATGTCATTGCCATATACCCCTGTCATATACCCTTGGATTTTAATTCATCTACTGTTTATTATAATTTCAGCGTAATTAAAAGGGTCCGAAGTGCTGTTTATCCTTCAGAACACCCTCTGTCTGTGGTCTTTTATTTGCTGTTTACAGGAAGAAAATACATTTGTGTCCGTGCTCCCAGTGCGAGCTGTAGATCTACGTAGAAGCTATGAACAGTTATTGGTAAGGATGGACATGGCTACTCTGTCCTGAACATGTCATGCCATCAAAGAGCGATCCGAGCCCCCCGCTGTTACTCATGGTACCACTTGAAGCTCATCCAGCCTAGTTTATGTGCAGAGTGGCTGAGTCATCAATGAGGATCTCCATTGCTCTCTCATGACGCACAGGCACCAGTGTGCAAATAGACACATGGTCATGTCCACCGAGAAATGCTTGTTATTCCCCTCTCCTGTATTTCTTCCAGGCAGCCATAAAGCAACATAATGAAGGTGCAGTAGAGGCCACTAAATGTAGGTGGGATGTTTTTTGCTTAAACCTTCAGCCAGGAAAGAGTGAAAAAAGAGATATCTGCGTCCTAATGTCCCATTGTTCCCTCTAGTATAGGTCTAAGCTTTTTACAGTATTGGTTGGTTTTTGATATACGCCCTGTTTGCTATTCTACTGAAACTCACAGCTGTGTTTTAACTAATGAACTGATGTCCTTGGCATAAGCTGTGACGATTCATAATTACCGTTGGCGCTGGAATTAAACAAAGCACAGACAAAATTAATATGCATTATACCTTTGAATAAATAAATGTTTAATTTACATTTGATTTTAACTTAACATAAATGTTAAGACAATAGGTTTAATACAAAACACCCACTACTATGGTTTCAGGACTTATAGTGCCACGGGATATGAAGCACAACAGCACCCCCTTGTGTTAAATTTCTAGGTGCTAATCATGAGTGAGTGAGTGAGTTTGTGAATGAGTGGGTGAGTGAGTGAATTACAAGCCAGTCAACAAGTTACAAGTCCTTGAGGTGCTTCATGTCTTCATATCGGAAGTATTTAATCAAGAAAAGTCAGGAAAATGGCCGTTAAAGTCCAGAATTATGACACTACTTAAGTTCATTGTGATGTTATTACTGTGCCTTGCATAAATATTGACCTCTTGCTAGATGACTGGGTCAGAGCATCTCCAAAAAAGGCAGGTCTTGTGGGGTGTTCCTGGTACCAAAAGTAGTCCAAGGAAGGACAACTGGTGAACCGGTGATAGTGTCATAGGCGCCCAAGGCTCACTGATGCGCATGGATAGTGAAGGTTAGCCCATCTGGTCTGATCCCACAAAAGAGCTACTGTAGCACAGATTGCTGAAAAAGTTAATGCTGGTTATGATGGATAGGTGTCAGAACACACAGTGTATCACAGCTTTCTGCGTATGGGGCTGTGTAGCTTCAGACCTGTCAAAGTGACCATGCTGACCTCTGTACACCATCGAAAGCACCTACAATGGCCACATGAGCATCAAAAGTGGACCATGGAGCAATGGAATAAGATGGTCTGGTTTGATCAAACACGCGTTCTTTTATATCATGTGGACAGCCAGGTGTGTGTGTGTGTGTGTGTGTGTGTGTGTGTGTGTGTGTGTGTGTGTGTGTGTGTCACTTTCCTAGGGAAAAGATGGCACCAGGATGCACTGTGGGAAGAAGGCAAGCCGCCAAGAGCAGTGTGATGCTTTGGGCAATGTTCAGCTAGTAAACCTTGAATCCTGGCATTCATGTGGATGTTACTTTGATATGTAACACATACCTAAATATCATTGCAGACCAAGTACACCCCTTCATGGCAGCTGTATTCCCTAATGGCAGTGGCCTCTTTCAGCAGGATTATGCACAGTGTCATGCTGCAAAAATGATTCAGGAATGGTTCATGGTGTTAATTCAGTCTCCAAATTCCCCAGATCTCAGTCCAACTGAGCATCAGTGGATGTGCTCTACAAACAAGTCATTTCCATGGAGGCCCCAGCTTGCAAATTACAGGACTTAAAGGATCTGCTGCTAATGTCTTGGTATCAGATACCATAGCACACCTTTAGAGGTCTTTTGGAGTCCATGTCTCAACGGGTCAGATCTGTTTTGGTGGCACAATGGGGACCTACACAATATTAGGCAGGTGGTTTTAATGTTATGCCTGATTGGTGTACCGGTAAGTTGCATTTTACTTGAGCAAAGGATTTGGGTACTTTCATTACCCCCATACAGCAAAACGTCACTGACATTAAGGTTTTTGAAGAACTCTTTTCTTTGAGATGAGACTCTAGGCTCCGTCTCCCAGAATTTGAGGAAGGAACTGTACCAGAAAGCTGGAAGTTTCTTAGGTGATAATATAGATATACAGAGTCTACAGCAAAATGGTTGCCAAATGGTTTATTTTAAAAAAATTAAAGAATCCGCATAGCTTAACAGAATGGTGTGAAATTCTAGCCTTTGCAGCGCCCAGACGTTTTTGTGAAACCCTGCTGAAGTGCCTCGCCACTGGAACAGTGCAAGTGAGTTTGGAGCAAACGTTGGATGGTTTAACAAGAGAGTTCAATTTCCTGAACAGAGTGATAACAGGAGATGAATCCTGGGTGTTCGAGTTCAATCCTGAGACAAAAAGACAAAGTGCTGAATGGCATACAATAACATCACCAAACCCAAAGAAAGCTTGAATGAGCAAATCAAAAATCAAGTCAGTGTTCTTCATCTTTTTTGATTCTCAAGGGATCGTCCATAAAGAATTCGTACCAGATGGCCGAGATTAAAACACGTTTGGAAGGCGACGACTTCGGCACAGTAAAGAACATCCATAGAGCCGTGACCGAGACTCTGAACACCCTCACAGGTGACGATTTAAGCACTACTACCAACATTGGCAGAAGCGTTGGGATCGTTGTATGTGTTCAGAAAGATCATATTTTAAAGGTGATCTTATTGAATTTCGATTCAATAAAGAAATTTTTAATACACAAATTCTCATTACTTTCCGGACAAACCTTGTATATACACGCGGGCATGTATTTATGTATTTTTTTGGAGTGAGACAGACTCTATGCAAACGTAAAAAAAGCAAACACCAGACACCAAACATGTCCTGGCTGATTAACTACATTTAGTAAGCAAATTTAATAATAATTGTTTCTAAGCAGTTTCTCTAAGGATATCTGACTCACATGTATTATGCATTAGGAGATCGTTAGGGATTTCCAGTAAGAGACGAGATGCTCATTTGAGTGTCTACTGTTGTTCAAATAGAGGATGGAGAGAATCTTGAGTGGCTCTTGAAGGCCACTGAACAATTCTGGGTAACAAGGCTTTAACCTTATTATCAACTCTGTTCTACGCATTCATACCGGATATCAAAGAAGAAAAATGTGCTGTATGTTTTCCATAAGACTAGCTTGTTCTGCTCCCTGTGGGTGTCTTTGAAAGTGTCCTGGTTATTTATGAAGCCTCCACTTGCTCTTTGAAAAGCAATTTTTCACAAATGCCTACAAATGAAGACCACAAGAAAGCATTAAGGCGTCAAGATGGCAAAGTGTATCATTTTTTTGTTTGTTTTAATCATCCCTAATAGTCAACTTGTAATAGGAAGCCAATTTGCAGGCATTAAGTGTATAAACAGCTGAACTAGTCATGCTGATTGGTGTATATGAAGCCCCTGTAGTCTCTTCGTCTTCCAGTGGTGAAGACTGGAATGTGCTCTGTGTGCTGCAATTAGGCTTACGGGATGAAAGGATACAGATTTTAGGATGCCTTTGGCGCTATGATAATGCCTTTTGAGATCCTCCTCCGAAGATGTCCGCTGTTGAAAGTCAGGGAACGTTCCAGATGTCATTAGGGAGGGTTGTAGAGCTGTGGGTCTTGGAGGAGATGACATTTTAATCAGTAGTGTGTTCTGCAGGAAGGTCCTGAATTCTGTGTAAACAGGCTGTGCTATTGAACGTGCTGTTCTAATGTCCTTGTGTCTCAACGCAGGGATGTTCAACCTCATGTCTTTAAGGAGTCAAGTGGATTTGGAAGAGGCTATTAACCTGATAAAGGACCTTAGAGGCGAACTTTCCTACTGCCTTCCTGCGCTGACTTCAGGTTACGCCGCCTCTTGGATCTGTCTGTCAGTATTAAGTATTTAAGTCCTAGTGTTAGGTCTGAGTGTTCAGAGCATATCGGAAGGAAGCAAAAAAAAAAGCTGGTGAAAGGACATTAGAACGCCGAGATTATTATTTTAATTGTGTCACAGCTGCTGCTTTGTGAAAAGCTGGTATCTTGTTAGTAGTTAGCAATTGATACCGTGTAGCTTGTAGTCTTATAAATGCGATCCTGCTCAGCTGTGCTGTGACAGCTTCTATAAAAGGCGCTAAACAATAATTTATTTAAAGGACAGGTGGGTAGGGACTGCCCACGTGTGTACGGCTTCAAAGAGACAGCAGAGTGGAGATGTAGAGCGTAAGAGCAGAACACTGCGTGAAAGTGCTCTGTGTGCGGCTGTGTGTGTGTGTGTGTGTGTGTGTGCGTGTGTGTGTGTGTGTGCGCGCAGGTGTGTGTTTCGTCTGATATCCAGTAATTTGAGAGCTGTGTGTTGTAGGGTGTTGTAGCGTCCTGCCGAGCTGCAAGCTTTCATCAGGACCGTATCTTCGGTGTGGAATAACCAGAGTAATAACGGCGCAGAATTCTTTCCAGTATGTTATACTGCTTTGCCAGCATCGAACATTTGCTTAAGCATTTCAATGAATGACCCTTGAAGGAGCACATTAACCTGATGAATGACCTCAGGGTGTAGGGGGTTCTTTCTGCTTCCCTTACCTAGGAACTGTATACTTTTCCTACTGTAATGGAGTGAAGGCAATTATCAGTGAGTCATGGTGAAGTGTTATATTTACATTGACCCACAGTGACTTACAGAAGTGCTTCATAGTTTCCATCCAAAAAAAATAAATTCTAATGCTTGTATAACCAGGGAACCAAATATCATCAAGCTGAAAAACCCTGTTACAGAGAAGTTAGTACATTGACATGGTACAGCAACAAGAACAGAAAGGATGGAGAAGTTCATTAGACCACCTCGGAATGCTTTGATGCAGGCCTGCGATTTCATGATGAAGACCATCCTGAGGGATGGTGGTTCAAGTATTACAACATTACTGTGCATGCAGCTTAGTTTTTATAATGCAGGAATACACTGAAGTACCAGAAAAACTGGTACTGGAGCCTATGCAAAGTACATAGCCAAGCCACCTATGCACATTACTGGTTGCATCCGGCAGTCTGTATGTAAAGAGACAGACCTCTATGGAACTTTCTAGAGTTGCTTCTGCTGTGAGAATGGCAGGTTATCACTTTTTTGCCATTTTTAACGCGACTTAATAGTTGGAGCCCGTGAGATGGGCCATAGCATTTCGGAGGTAGAAGCAAAATTTTCACGTATGAGTATTTCAGGCGTGAACCGTGACAAGAATTCCGGCAAAACCTCAAACATACGACAGAAGTGTGGCCGTAAAAAGACTATGGATGAATGTGACCAGCATCAGGTGGCAAGAATGGTTTCACATGGTAAGCGTACAACACTACCTCAAGTAACATTGGAATTCAATGCTGGGGCCTCAACAAACATCAGTGTTCCCTCCAAGATCCTGCGGGGGACCTACCAATTATTAACTGGTATACCAGTTTTTCTGGTACTTCAGCATATGTTCCATATTGTGGTATAAGTTTTTGCCTATATCACCCATCCACTGCGACCCTGAGTGGCAGAATGCGCTTGCTGAAGATGAATGAATGAATAGGCTTAGAGGCATATATATCATTGTAATGACATCATAGTAATAGCGTGTGCTGCTAAGTATTGATGTCAACACAAAATAACATTAGATTTTATATAATTATAACATTAAATTTCACAGTGAAACTGAAATCAGAAATATGAAATAGTAACACTTCCACTTTGTGATTCTTTGTTCTTTTCTTCAGTTTCTCTTCTCTGGGCTGGATGCATGTATCAGCCATATTCAGAGGTGAGACAGCATACTTGCTGTGCCACGGTGCCACCCTTAGGGCTAATGTTTCTGCTAAAATTTGGAAACCTTCTACCAGAAATGGATTATTGTATGGCTTTAACACTTATGCTATGAACTAGCTGTCAGCTATAGACCATATTTGCTGTTATAACCCAACTCACAGACAAAACGGGCTTATGGCCAAATCTAATTACATATTCAGTGCCTGGACCCCCAGGAAAAGCCATGACTCCAGTTGGTTTGCTATTTCACCCGTGCCATAGGCCAGTGCAGCCTTTTGTCTCCCAATTTCATTTTTTTGACATGGGCTCATCCAACCTTCTGTATTCCCCCTTATGTATTATTAATGTTGCAATTCACAGAGCAGTGGGGCGTCTTGTTGATGTTAATCAAAACTCAGAGGACGTTAAAGAAAAATATGAAGCAGTGCATGAGGTCTTCAGAGGGGGCTGATAATTGCCTCTTACTACTGAAAGGATCATTTTCTATTCACACCATGCGCAGAAAGAGAAGGCGCTGGAACAGCATGCTAGTGTGCTATAAACTGCAGCAAAATCATATGTGTTAAATGACCTCCTCTGCAGTTAAAGCTCTTCGTCTAGCGATATCTGCCATCCAGGCTGTAGGTGTTAATGCTTGTGATTCGGGTTAAAATACAAATAAAATAAAATATAAAACAAAATCTCTCTCTTTCTCTCTTTCTATAGAGAGAGAGATTATTGAAGACAGAGCTGAAGGCGCAGTATCCAATCGTTCAGCTCCAGGGACAGCACATTGAACACGTCAAATAGCCATGCATCACAGGCAGCGTTCTCAGTTGTTGTTGCAACTTTCTATGTTGATAACTTTTGAACCACAAGAGATATTGCAAATCAATTCTGGTCTTCTTTGATGTGCTACATGACCACCTTTCCATTGGAAAAACTTGCCCTTGATCGAATATGGCGGCTTTCAAGATGGCGGCCATGTTCCAGACAAAGCCTTAAAGATAGACCCCCTCACCCATTACTTGGGGTATTTAGATGTCATTTTCCCATTCATTTCGGAAATAAAAGGGTGTCCTGAGCCTTTTGACTCACCCTGAATATGTGTGTGTGTGTGTGTGTGTGTGTGTGTATATATATATATATATATACAGGGTGAGTCATAATTCTTGAGGGAAATGATTTTGAACAGCCTTCAGCATTTTTTATTTATAATTAAAAAGAACAATCAGCTTCAACAAATTGGCGTTACACGGGTTACTGCTGAAATTGTGATGCTTTCTTGGAGAAGATATTTTTTTTCGTATTTTTGGACGGAGTCTCCAATGTCAGTGCAGAGGCAATGATTGTTACACGACCCCATCTTTTTACAGTTTTAATGATTAAATACATTTTCACATCAAATCACATGCTTCCAGTCAGGTAAATATATTTAAAAATAAAGATTGCATGATATCCACAATGTCTCAGAAAAGCATATTGTGACAGTCTATTACAAATCCGATATTTTATGCTCGAAATTCCTAGCCTAAGTGGGTATATCATCTCCATCAGTTAAGCAAACGTGTTTACCAGTCATGTAATTCCCCAGTGTGGATTGCACGGCTCTTCATACCGATTTGTCCTCCCATCATCAGGGAGATTGAGCCGTGCGCTCGTTATGGTCATGTGGAGACCCTCTTGTGTAAGCTGGACCTGAATAATTGAGAGCGTTGTCATACACATCATGCCTTCTTGTCAGAAGGCAGGCTTCAAATTCCAGGACATGGTGATACATGGCCTGAGGCGTTGGCTCTTACACTAGAGGAATCGCCAGCGCTGGGATCCCCGGCTGCATGACAGCTCATGTGGAGGAGGTTGCAATTTTAAGAGAGATGTGGGTGCTTGTGCATATTTATTTATTTATAAGAGGAGGTACAGTCTTTGTCCCTCTAATTGCGGACACCCAGTTCCGGTGTGGGTGGGTGTGTACGTGTGTGTGTGTGTGTGCATTAGTTTGTGTAGGGGTATTATCTTTAGTCTTGAAATAACTCAGTAAAAGCCTTCCCTCATTAGAGACTTCCTGTTCAGTTCGTCTCCTCCGATGTTTTGATGCAGAGCAGCGTCTTACAGAGCTATGACTCACAAGGGGCTCGCGCTAGCCTGCGTGTCAACATATGTGTCTCAGAATAAGCTTTAATTCGACTGGGTCTTCAGTACATCCACACAATGCTTAAACGGCATCTAACTTAAATCACTGATTGACTGTATGGGATTACTAGTTGCTTTGATTGTGTGTCACGGAGGCTGCTCACGGCTTACTCTGTCATTCAGGGACACCGCCGTTGGGGTTGGTGCAGATGTCTGGCAATCTGGAACTCGGTCGCACAATTCTGAGGTTGTCTGATGGATGGTTACTGATGAAGCCTCCTCATACACAGGCTAATTACAATTCTTACAATTTCTTATTGTTCTTCTTTGATTTGCAGCATCTGTGGAAAACTTGCACGGTTTATATTAATGCATGTGTTCTAATACCTTATTGTTTCTGTGATAAGAGGAATAAAACACTTTGGGGAGTGCAGTTTTTATTTGATATTTGAAAATAATCAACTTCAGGTAGTAACAGTAACAACTGCTTTGCGTCAGGTCACATCACACCACCTGGTAAGTGATTATTTCGCCCAGATTTTCCAATAGAGAATTTTTACGTTAGATGTTTAACAGGGTTCCATGTGCTTCCTCTGTTCTGTCTCTCTGGTCCATGTGCTTCCTCTTTGTTTTGTCTTTCTGTTCCATGTACTTCCTGTGTTCTGTCTCTGTGTTCCATATACTTCCTCTCTGTTCCATCTGTTTATTCTCTGTTCCATGCGCTTCCTTCGGTCTCCCTGTTCCATATGTTTCCTCTCTGTTCCATGCACTTCCTCTCTCTGTTCCATGTGCTTCCTCTGTTCAGTTTTTCTGTTCCATATGATTCGTCTCTGTTCTTCATGGTTCCTCTCTGTTCCATGTATTTCCTCTATGTTCCATGTGCTTCCTCTCTGTTCCATGTGCTTCCTGTGTCCAGTCTCTCTGTTTCCTCTGTTTCCTCTCTGTTCCATGTACTTCCTGTGTTCTGTCTCTCTGTTCCATGCACTTCCTCTCTGTTCCATGTGCTTCCTCTGTGTTCCGTGCACTTCCTCTCTATTCCATGTGCTTCGTCTGTTCTGTCTCTCTGTTCCATGTGCTTCCTCTCTATTCAATGTACTTTGTGTGTTCAGTCTCTCTGTTCCATATGTTTCCTCTTTGTTCCATGTACTTCTGGTGTTCTGTCTCTCTGTTCCATGTGATTCCTCTCAGTCCCATATGCTTCTTCTCTGTTCCATATGCTTCCTCTCTGGTCCATGGCCTTCCTGTCTGTTCCATGTACTTCCTCTCTGTTCCATATGTTTCCTCTCTGTTCCATGTACTTCCAGTGTTCTGTCTCTCTGTTCAACATGCTTCCTCTCTGTTCCATGTGCTTCCACTCTATTCCATGTGCTTTGTGTGTTCAGTCTCTCTGTTCCATGTGCTTCCTCTCTATTCAATGTACTTTGTGTGTTCAGTCTCTCTGTTCCATATGTTTCCTCTTTGTTCCATGTACTTCTGGTGTTCTGTCTCTCTGTTCCATGTGATTCCTCTCAGTCCCATATGCTTCTTCTCTGTTCCATATGCTTCCTTTCTGTTCCATATGTTTCCTATCTGTTCCGTGTGCTTCCTCTGTTCTGTCATTCTGTTCCATGTGCTTCCTCTTTGTCCCATGTGCTTCTTCTTTGTTCCATGTGCTTCCTCTCTGTTCCATGTGCTACTGTTCCATGTACTTCCTCTGTTCTGACTCTCTGTTCCGACTCTCTGTTCCATATGCTTCCTCTGTATTCCGTGTGCTTCCTCTGTTCTTTCTTTCTGTTCCAGGTGCTTCCTCTTTGTCCCATGTGCTTCCTCTCTGTTCCATGTGCTACTGTTCCATGTACTTCCTCTGTTCTGACTCTCTGTTCCTTGTGCTTCCTCTCTGTTCCATGTGCCTCCTCTGTTCTGTCTCTCTGTTCTATGTGCTTCCTCTCTGTTCCATGTGCTTCCTCTCTGTTCCATATGCTTCCTCTCCATTCCATGTGCTTCCTCTCTGTTCCATATACTTCCTCTTTTCTGTCTCTCTGTTCTGTGTGCTTCCTCTCTGTTCCATGTACTTCCTCTTTTCTGTCTCTCTGTTCTATGTGCTTCCTCTCTGTTCCATGTACTTCCTCTGTTCTGTCTCTGTTCCATGTGCTTCCTCCTTGTTCCATGTGCTTCCTCTTTGTTCCATGTGCTTCCTCTTTGTTCCATGTGCTTCCTGTGTTCTGTCTCTGTTCAACATGCTTCCTCTCTGTTCCATGTGCTTTGTCTCTGTTCCATATACTTCCTCTTTTCTGTCTCTCTTTTCCTTGTACTTCCTCAGTTCTGTCTTCCCTCTGTATCATTTTAGTTATTTATTTTTAAGCAGGAAAGTCCTACTGTGTTTAGAGTTTTATTTTCATAAAGGCCCTGCATGCCACCACAGTTACAAAATAATAAATCAGGGCTCGTTTCAAACCATTGGCAGTGAAATGATACCAAATAATAGAATCCATTATGATTAAATAAAGCACACACAAATTAAACCGAGCATCTGAAATAAAAGAAAGGCCAAGGCCAAGAGTCAGCCATAATAAAAATCAAAATCAAGTCATAAAACAAACCAGTGTCATAATTTCACCCAGTGAATATTAGCATATTGCTGTATGCTAATATTATATGCTGTAGGCACTTTTGAAATAAATGTGATGAAACGTCTGTGAACTGTGGGTGATGTATTTTAACTTTTTAA
>JAOVVH010000026.1:3173237-3185786 GCA_028566435.1 Scorpiodoras heckelii | reverse complement strand
TGGTCCAATTTAGCCATGAAACCTCCCACACTAAAATGACAGGTGTTTCAGTTTCATTGTCTAACCCCTGTACATAGTGTAATGGAGGTAGTTACTGTAAACTTGTATGTATATGCACTCTGGTTTTTCAATATTGTAACCTAAAACACAGGTTACAAATTAACACCTATGTGCTGTGCTTGATATAAATCAAGCTCGTGCATCTTAAGTGGATATCAGCAGTGATGACAGATTTTTTTTTTTTTTAATCATTTATGGCACAAACTACCATTAGACAATCTTTCCATATTAATAACATTGCCATGAAATACATTAATGACACTAAAAAAGATTTTAAAAAATAGCATTTTAATAATAGAGAAACTATACCATTACGATGTACTGATATTGCAGTGGTTCGATTTGTTGTGCTTACAGAATAAATGGATCAATATTTAATATTTTATTTTCATCAGTATCATCTTGTGAAGCCAGTATCAGGATACGTCTCATATCATACCTTTAGTGTATTGTCTCATGCCTAGACACGACCTGTTAGTTTATCTCACATCTGAGCCAGTGCTGTCATGAAATTGGTGCCCTGTTGTTTGATTCTCTATAAACAGGAAGAAAGTTTATTCCCAAGAAAACACAAGAAAAAAATCAGGATCAACCTCCGCAGCTCCCAGTGGAGCCGACATTCAAGGTAAATCATGCTTATTTCTACATTGGCTACATTTTTCGGTCTTGTGTACAGTGTCTTGTTTCCAGAAAATTATGCCATTTTGTTAGTAAAATGTAAATATAGCTGTACTGTGAGCTCACAGTTTGATCTCAGTCAAGCTTATTGTTATATGACTATCCTCCGTAAACATCAGAGAGCACAGAAAAAGAACCAGGGCGTTTTTCCCCCTAATTTTATTGCTACTTTAATTGCCCTGATTTAATTAAAAACATATAATAAACATTAATATGCTGTGTACTCCTTGTTTTCTATTTGTTTTCACTCACACACCCATTCACCACTTCATAGTTGGTCTGCACCAGTTTTGATGAACTGAGGGATCTCATCAGTAAAACAGAGGACGAGCTGGATGAGTTGGAGAGCACCAAAAAGAGATGTGTTAGTAAGAGGGGGAATTCAAACAAAACACGCGCAGATTGATCTGCCTTTCATATTAATCATACATATTTAACTTTGTACAAAACATACAATTTTGATGCCAGTCAAATTTGCTGATAAAAAAAAACACAATACATTGTTGGCCTCTGTTTAAAGAGTTTTTGTTTGGGACATTTCAGGAAAGGTGGCACATTAAGAGAGAAGCAGTGAAGGAGCTTCACATTACTCTCATAAGACTGCTGAATGAGCTGTTGCCATGGGAACCCAAATTACTCAAGGCCTTTCAGAGGAACAGGTAAGCAAGGACATTATTTTGATTTCAATCTTTGCAACGTTCGTCATTAGTTCTCGAAGAATCTATTTTTATTGTTTATTCAGTCAACCGTTCGTGTAAAACCAACCTCGGTCATTTCTCTCTGTCGTTAGGGCCCGACTGAAAAAGGAAAGCGACGACTTTAAAAAGCATCCTGAATATGAAAACTTTGTCCGAGAGGAGTGTGTAGCGCTCGAAGTTGACGGGGATGCATACAGAGAAGGCTGTTCATCCACAGAGATTAGCAGAGATTTGAAAGATGAGGACAAATGTGAGAGGATTTTGAAAGAAGTCTCTGGAACAACAGGTGATGAATATTAACCTCTTTTTCAAGAATGTATTTCTTTTCATTAAGTCATAGGAAAGCAGTGATCATTATCTGTTTAATGTTGTTGGTTTTTTAAAAGTTTTTTAGTTTCTCCCTAGTCCATTTTATGTGTTTCTTAATAATGTCATTGTATTTTGGCTTAACCCAATCACTGTGTAATATATTTTTATAATAATTTATCAAAATCATAATGTATGTTTGTTCCAAAAAATAAACCATTTGTTATTGTTCTCATTTTTGCAGACAGTGAAAATCACATTGGAAATCACTCATTAGCACACTTACTCAGCAGACCAGAAGCTAACACAGCTCTGAATGAATCTGGACCTTTGACTCGAAGCTCAAGGCGCCGTCAGAGTGGTGGCCTAGATGAGGACTTCAGTCTTACCAAGAAAAGAAAGATGGTCACTGATGATGATGATTTTGTGTACCCTGAACCACAAACAAAGGTTAAATCCAGAGACCAAAGTATAGAAGGAGCGAATGCTCCTTCAACCACTGAAACAAAGTCAGTGGAAACTGAACGTCTGGGTGGTTTTCAGAGGCGCTGTAATCCAATTCAGGCATTGTTGGCAAAGAGTGTTGGAAATAAAGTGACCCTGACAAGTCATCCACAGGTAGCTGTGGCAGAGCAAACTTTACAGTGTCCAAATAAGATGGTTCTTGCAGCTTTAACCACAGCCAACCGCACAGCAGTTTGTAAGCCTACACAACAGCCAACACACATCTCCACGCAAACGCATACTTCTACACCATCGTCTGTACAGAGGCCTGTCCAGGTTGTATATAAGGCTCCAGAAGGCTTGAGTTTGGTCAGGAATAATAGCACTTCAGTTAAGTTTTCGGTGCAGCCAGTCATTCAGCAGAAGTCAGAGGAGAAGGCAACGCAACAGGTTATTATTCTTCCCACAAATCTACTCATTCAAAAGACTGAGGAAACAAGAGCTCAGCAACCATCTAGTATTATTGCTGTTGCCACAACCAAGCCTGATACACTTTTGTCCAGTTCTTCAGGGTTCACTGTGCCAGAAAACAAGATTCCAGTTCAGCAAGTTTCTCCATTAAAAAGTATTAGCGCTGTAATAACCTCATCTGCTATTTCGCCTAGCTTGCAAAAATCAGTGACTTGTGGAGTTTCACCTGCCCGTAAAAAGACTGCTGAACCAAGTTCAACCCACAAAGGATCCACTACGTCTACTTCAGCCACTACTGATTCCAACAAATGTGATCTTAATCAAGAGTTAAAGACAGTGTGCATTAGAGATTCACAGTCCATTCTTGTCACAACCAGAGGAGGAAACACAGGAGTAGTGAAGGTACAGACTTCAGACAACAGTGGTGCAAGTGTTTTACCATCCAGCCCAGTTTTCACTCTCCCTCCTAAGTTTCAAGCTTTCCTGGTGTCCAAGCCATCTACTGTGGCAACATCCACGGCTCAAACTACTACAACTGCCAAGTTTTTGCCTGTTGTCTCCACTCTAAATGACAAGGGGATTTCTTTTAACTCAGCACCCCAGTTACCTTTAAAAAGTGTCAATCTTGTGAACCCATCTCCTCTGATGGAAAGATTAAGTAGTACAGTACCCTATAACAATGACTTGCCTTTCCCTGTAGGGTCTGTTCCTGACCTTCCAGCAAAAGGTGCCCAGATATTAATTGGTATTAATTCACTAGTTCCAGCCACCTCCCAAAGCAGTGCTAGTGTCCCTTCATCTGGGTGGTCTGTCCAGACTGCTGCTTCTGAAAATATAATTCGACTTGCTCAAACGAGACCCCAAGATACTAGCACAGATCCAGATCAGTCTGCCTTGCAGAACGTTTTTGTAGTCACATCCACTACAAATGTCTCAGCACCAATATCAAGTATTACCACTACTTCTTCTGCTTCTTCTGCTTTTCCAGGATCAAGGGTCAAGTTCATGAGTCAGTCTGGCTCTGCCTGCTCTACGGTTACTGTTGCTAAAGGGTTAGCGCCGTCAGAGCCTAGTATTATTGTCACACCTACTTCATCAGAAGTCATGGCGGTTAGACCGAACCTTGAACAACCCATTGGCAGCACATTTGCTGGTACTCTGACTGAAGTCCAGGGTGTCAACATCACTGGAGTAGGAGCCAAAATACTTGACAGAACTACAATGACAAGCAAAAAAACATCAGAAAGTGGGACAAAAGTTGCACCTATAATGGTGCCCAGTGTAGTTGCAAGTTCAGTTGGGCAGTTTTTTGTCCAGAACAGGTCAAGTGCTACAAATTGCAGTTCATCACTGAATGTCAATAGTCCTGTCAAAGTATCCGGATCAGTTAGTGGCAAAAGTCTTAAGATTTCCACTTACACCACTGGGCATATGGCCTCCTCTGAACTCCTTTCAGCAGTACAACAAAAGACTGTGTCTCACTCTGTATCAACTGCTATCTCAGTATCAGACATCCTAAATAATAGATCAGAGGTAGTAGTTAGTGGCTCTGCTCCAAATATAGGCTGTTCTGTATTAGGAAGCCCACTTAACAAAGGCACTACTTTACCAAGGGGAGTGATGCAGGACAAGAGTACATCTCTTAGTATGGCTTCCACAGCTATCAACCTTCCTGTCATTAGCTCTATGACAAGGGTCTCTCAGCCTCCAGCTATGAGCACCACAACAGCAAAACGTGTATCAGACAGCCCTTTTACTGCAGCCCAATCATTATTGGCTCCTATGGTGAGACCTCCTGTAAACGCCTTTCCCAGCACCACAACAGTTCAGGAAAAAGTTCTAATCAATACTACTACTCCACTTGCTCCTGGAACCCAACTCTTTATTAACAATGCAAGGTTTGTGGTACCTGCTCAAGGACTTGCACCTGGCAGTCATGTTCTTCTTATCTCAAGTCCTACTGTGCATCCTACAGGCCAACTGGGGACAAGTCCTGTATATCCTACCCCAAGGGTGGCAGGTCCTCTGACTCCTCCTCCTGCTGCTTCAGTTGTTCAAGGTCTGAGAATGGCAACACCTGGTATAAGGTCACAGGATACATCAGTCAGGCAACCGACACCCATCACAGCAAAGACTGAAAAGTCTGTCTCTGTTAATAATCTTTTAACTGCAGTCAGGCCCCCACCAATCTCCATTAATTCTTCTCCTCTTGCACAAGCTTCTCAGTTAGGTCCTGTCCAATCATGTGGGCAACAAAGCTTAACCCATATTGTAAGACTTCCTTCCTTTTTACTCCCTGATGTGAAAGAATACTCAGCTGCTTCTTCATGTGTTGTTACCAGCTCCTCAAAAGAAGTTGCTGCTCAGTCACAGAAATGCTTACCGAGCATAAACACTCCAGACGTTTTACAGACAGAACCTGCCAGCGCTGCACCGAATTTCAAATCGGGCACAACAGCAGTAAAAACTGTCATTTCCTGGCCATCCCCGGTGGTCACCGTGTCACCCATGAGTACAGTATCAAGGATACAGTCACTTCCTGTGGCAACTGTACCACCAATTGGCAGTTCAATCAGTAGTAGTCAAACCACTTGTGTTGCAACAGTATCTCCATCTATTAACACACTTTTAATGGCAACTTGTCAACCAATTAGGCCTGTACAACTTGGAAATGTTAGAATGACAGTCACTAGCCCTTCATCACAGGTTAAAAGCAAGACTCCGACACAAGTCTCAGGTGGGCAAAGCATCTGTATACCCAGTGAACTGTTGTTAAGTCCAGATGGTGCCATTTTGAATGTACGTAGATGCCCATCCTTACAAAATCTACCAGTCATGACGGATAAACCGACAGTGGGAGTAACCATCTCTAATACACCTGTTTTGCACACGCTAGATTCAGAGAGAATAGTAACATCAGATAACCCAGAATGAGCTAATTAATAAAAATGTGATTTCAAAGTAATCGAATAATTAATTAGATTATCCCTTAAGCCTTCCCTCCTTGCGCCCCAGTCTTTCTCAGATCAAATGGTTAAACTCTATGGAATAAGCACTATTTTGTACATTGGAAACTTACAGCACCTATGTTGGAAATGCTGTCATGAGTTTTTATCACATTTGAATATAAAATGGCCAGTATTGTATATAGTAAAATATTTTTTGTTGTGTTTTCCTGTTCCTCTTCAAGTTTCAAAAGTTACACTTCAGAAGATAATTTTAGAAGGATTTGAATATTTTGTAGCATTTTTAAAAAGAAAAAAATTACTTTCATTAAAGGAATTCATGTTGTATTCTTGCGAATGCTATACAAGCTCTGTTAGCATATGTCTAGCATATCTGTTCTTGCACTTACACTTCGTGTCCATGGTAAAAGATTTTAGTTTAAACTGACTTGATGTTTTCTCTTGCACATGTAAAGACGCTGATAGCAACCATCCAGATTCAAGTTCTGTAATTGAAGATAGGAAGATAGATTTTATTTCAAAAATTGCCAAACGTGGAAGTTTCGAATTACTTTGGATCACTTGCATCGGATAATGGAAATAAATCCAGTGCTTTGTTCCTTATCCCAAAGGATTGTATCGTTTATTCAGCAGAGAGTTCAGAAGCATGGTATGTGTAATATCTTTAATGTGGTTCACATGAGCAGTTTAAAATTGGATTGGACATCTGAAAACAGCATTCAGGAAGTGTGTTAGGAGAATGCACTTTAAGTGGAAAGTATGAAAGTAAGAAATGCAGTGTGATTCATGCCAAGACCCACTGTTCTAGATCAACCCTGATATAATCTCTACAGCAGATCTTAAATGCATACTGTAGGTCTGAGTTACATATAGGGATTGGTTGAGTTGAAATCTGAACATTATGTGGAAGTCCTGCTGGTTCTTCTAAGTATCATATACCAGCTTTCTCGTGCATGTAAATGACTAAAGAAATTGGTGTTTTTTGTAACATAAAATGACAACCATTTCAGAGAAATTTATATTAAGTAATGACAGTAGGGAGTGTTGCTACATGAAGTGTCAAGAAGATGCATTGTAGTTTTAGAGCAGCAAGGAAACCTATTGCATCACAAATGATCATTTCTCTGACTAGGAACTGCTATATGACTAAGAGGCATAACATTATAAAGATGTTAATATAGCTTTACACAGCCTGTTGGTAAGTTATGCGCCCAGATATATCCAAAGCAAACATTTGATATAATTAAGTTTGTTCTTCAGTCCAGAAGACAACACATCACGAGCAGTTGACTTTGATTTAGTGTGAATCTTCTGGATTTTGAACGTTGTGTAGTGTGCACTAAGCACAAACTACGAAAACGATGCTTTTCTTGTGTTACATCCTCTGATTTTATGACATATAAGCTACATATTTAACCCTTCATAGAATTTTGTCATTGATACACAGTGTATTTCAGTACAGAGTTGTGAGAATTTATAAACCCTATTTCCAGAAAAGTTGGGACACGTTCTTAAAATGGAAAAAATTGAAATGTGTAATTTGTTAGTTCACTTGAAGTTATATTTAACAACAACAAAAAAAAAGACAAAGAAAGATTTTCAGTGTTTCCAATGACAAACTTAATTATACAAATTTAGAAATTGATGCCTGCAACACACACAAAAAAAAGCTGTGACAGAGGCGTGTTTACCACTGGGTCATATGACCTTCCCTTTTAATTATACTTTTTAATCGTTTAGGAATTGAAGAACTGAAATTATTAGTATCTTCAATTCACAAACAATTAAAAAGTATAATTAAAAAAAAGAAAAGGTGATGTGACCCAGTGGTAAACACGCCTCTGTCCCAGCTTTTTTTTTTGATGTGTTGCAGGCATCAATTTCTAAATTTGTGTATATAATTAACAAATAAAATTAAGTTAATCACTGGAAACACTGAAAATCTTTTCTTTGTCATTTTGTCTGTTAAATAACTTCAAGTGAATTAACAATTTACACATTTGAGTTTTTATTGCATTTTAAGAAAGTGTCCCAAATTTTCTGGAAATGGAGTTTGTGCATGTAAAATGACTTGAAAGTTTAGAGAACACATTATTTGTAACTGGGGTTCCAGATCAAAACTAATTTGTAATAGCTCCATATAGCGAAAAATGCTGATCACCTAACAAATAACCTAACTGCACTGCTTGAGATTTATCCTTAGTCCTATGTTTAGCCTTACTTTCATTCCTTTTGCCGTTTGCAAATGACAAAAATCCCAGAGATGGTTAAAAGCAATACGATGGTTTGAATTATTTTTCTTTAGGGTGAGTAAGGTGGTGGTGATGCTCCAGTGGTGATCTTCTCATAGGCAGGAGGGGCATTAGGGAACTGTAAAAAAAAAAAAAAATAAATAAAATGTAAGATATCTTAGGAAAGTACAGTGCTGAAGGTCAGCACTAAAAATTTAGCAGCTGAATCAGTGAAAACAGTTCTGTTAAACAAAAGCATTTCAATCGAGACCAGAAATATGTTCATTCACCTTTAAAATTACTGCGTTTAATACACCCTCAGCATCATGCTTGCAGAGAATAATTATCGCAAATCCTGACTCTTCCACTCCCTTATACATTCTGACTTTTAATTCGAACCGCTTGCCTCATAAGACACCTCTGAATACTTTACACAAGTCACATGACTCTTGACATTACACACCCTATAGCATTATAGTATGGTATATATAATGAGGAACATGTCCTTTGTCTTTAAGAAATGCAGTTTGAAACCAGCTTTTAGACCACTCTAATGGGAAAATGCACACTAATACTTAAAGTACACATCTCTTTTTAAGCTACAGTAACTATACAGGGCTAAATGATATGTTACAGTTGAGTGCAAAAGTTTGCATACCCTTACGACAAAATGAGAATGACAAGGAAATTATATTTGTATGGACACAGTGTTAGGTTTCACAGCTATTCCTTTGTTTTTATAAGTATAAAAATGGTAAAATAGTGTAGGTTAAGAGAAATAAGCATATACAAATGAAACGCGTTACTAATCTGCATATTCTTTATGATGTATGTTATAACTCCAAATGGCAAATGTCATATACTGCCTTGTAAGTTGATTATCCATGTGTGCCCTTAGAGCAATGTAGTACATGTTTAGTTAACTTTCTCTATGCACACACCCAAAATTCGAGTTGAAGTTGTTGAAGAGCTAGCAAAAGGCGCTAGAGGCAAGTACTTCCACTGATTTCTAAACTTCAGGCTTCTTACCATGGATTGGCCGTTGCTAAATTCATTAAGGGCCATTTTGTCATGAGCTGCCCCTAGTTCACTGTACTGTCCTGATCTCACAAGTTCCCTCCAGGATAGAGTCGGGCCTCTGGAGTTCTGTGGGAACAAATAAAAGGGCTGTTTTACATCACATGAGACTCGGCATGACCAACACAAGCCTTAGTCAGCTGAGCGCAAAAACCTGCAGTATTTTAAGACTTGGGGTGGGGGGGGGGGTCATTAGAAGTGACGTGCATATGCAGTCCTGGTGTACAAAAGAGCTAGTACTTGTTGGTTATAGTTTTTTAGTGTTTTATAGTGACAGTGTAGTTTAAATGGCATTAACCTGTATTATGTTCTAGTAAAATTGTGCCAGCTGAATATTAAGCTTCAAATTTTTAGGCTTCTGGTCAAGATTCATTTCTAACTATGAATCATTGTAAAATGAACATTTAGTACTATGACTGAGAAATAACTGTTTTTGCATGACTCTTGACAGCCTAGTCCAATAAAGATTACATGAAATTATAACCAGGAAATACTAACCAGGAGTACTAAAGACAGCAGCGATAGCAATATTAATATTAAGTCAGTTTGTTTTAATTTCCAGCAGTTCCCCTTGTCAGATAATTTAATACTACGACTTACTTTTGCTCCCTAACATTAATATTTCATCTGATTGTGAATTGAAGCCATTATGGCTTGTTATAGAGGCATTTCAGTGTGCGTCTATGCAAATAGTGTCTAATATGCATTGCCAAACATTTGTCATTAACTCATTTTATATAGCCAGTTTGTTCAAATAGAATATATCTTGACATTACCACATCTTAACGACAAAATTCGTTTTCAAACTGAAAAGTTACCAAAGGTTTTACGTATTTTGCTTTATACCATAGCGCTGTTGAATTCTCCGTTGTGATTGGTCAGAAGGTGTTGATTAATTTTCTATTTTCTGACAGCAGCGCTGACTGTAGTCGCTGGCTGCACAGCTGATATCAATGCATTCGTTCTAGGACACTGTCATTTCTGTAGTAAAGTATAGAGGGTGCTGTATGGTGGGCGCTCCACATGAACGGATTTTAAAGACACTGATAAGACACAGATATGAAGCTTTCTGTGAGGAAGGGCTCACTGAGTCAAGGTCAAAAAACAGATGCCTTCTGAGAAGATTTCTGACTCAGGAAAGTGATCAGCGCAGAGGGCATTAGGGTTTTTAACATGGCAAACTTTGGGACATGATGTTATTGGATGGGGTGGTAACAGCACGTCCCATAGCGTTGAATTTAGATAATAATATTGCACTTATAAATAGTACTTCTTGATTTTTTTCGGTGCAGTACAGTAAAAATGCTACTCACCTGGATCATTCTATACCCATTGCGTTTGCGGTAGTACCAGCAGCCCAGAATGAACAGAGCTGTAAGAACAATTGCCAGGAAAGCAATGCCTGCAGCTCTGAAACACAATTAGCCATCATCTATCTTAATACCGTCATATACAGTATGTCATTTACTTTAGATGTACTGTTTGTCTTCAGGTACTGTCTGTGTGTGTGTGTGTGTATATATATATATATATATATACACACAGTACTGTGCAAAAGCCTTTGGCACCCTAATCATTTTTATTACAAATTTTGTTAATGTTCATTTTTATGAAGTCTATTTTATTAAATCAGTACAAAAAGATTTTTTTTTTTATTTCCAAAAGTTACTTTTCCAACAAAAAATTAAACGATACACAAAATGTTTGTATGTCAGTAACGAAAGCAACACATTACATAACAGACCCCCTTTCATACAAAAACATAATGAAGGCTGCTGGGTTTTGCATGCAAATAAAAGGAAGTAAGTGTGACAGTCAAAGTCTACAGAAGAGCTGTGGCAGATTCTCTAAGATGCTCAGTAAAACTTACCACTAATTTCCTTATGAAACTGCACACATTTTACCTGTGAACACTGTTTAAGAAAAGGCCACACCACATATTAACTTCCTTTAGTTTATTACTGTTTACTGCACTTTATAGTGTTTTCTTTTATGTAGAAACATCATTATTCTCAAAGGCATCTTTGCCTTACAGCAAGTCTTTGTATGTGCCTAAGACTTCTGTACCATACTGTACAGTAATTAGCTGCCAATTTTTACTGCCACAGCTCTTCTGGAGACTTTACCTGTCACACTTGCTTCTTTTTTGCATGCAGAACCAAATTTTTACATTAAAAGTTTTTGCAACATTAAATTTTTTTATTGGAAATGTAATGTTTGGAAATATAAAATCTTTTTGTACTAACTCATTAATGTAGACGTCATACTAAATAAACATCTCTAACAATATTTGTACTACTAATAATAATAGGATAAGACTTCTGCACAGTAATGTATAGCTTCATGTATGTATATACAACTTCAGTTAGTTTACTCATAATACAAATGCCCAAATTTCACATTTGAATAATTTTGCTGCATTAACACACTAAATTCAACTTAACACCGTTAATGAACATAAAATGGGTGTGTTTGAGGAAGACAACACTATACCCTGCAACAAACATCAAATATTGCTGCTAAAATTACAACATAAAATAAATGATGCAAATATAAGCCACATAAAAGTGATCTTACTCCTCTGCTCTGATGAAGTTGCCACGTCCTCTGCTTGCAAAATGAACAGTAAAGTCCCCACGAGGCATGGTTCCTACAGACAATAAATAAATAAATAAATAGCTTTAACATGCTGTATTATGCTTCGATTATGGAAAGCCATACTGCACCATGACACAGCCTCAAGAGTTTAACGTCAGATAGATATTTTAAATAATTACTAATCATTTAATCTATTATGAACAGACTGTGCAAATTAAATAAAAGCATCTAAATGAATATGTTGCTGTGAAATCTTACCTGAATTGGATAATTTGATTACAGGCACACAGGCAGAGAAAGAAGCAGTGAATGCAGTTCAGTTTCTCCCTCTCTCTCTCTCTCTCTCTCTCTCTCTCTCTCTCTCTCTCTCTCTCTCTCTCCTTTTCTCTGTTTCTCTGTCACACATTCTTTTCTTAAACCGCTCTCATGACCATCACGGGATCTACTCTCAAGCCACTGAAGTCCAATTCTCTCTCTCTCTCTCTCTCTCTCTCTCTCTCTCTCTCTCTCTCTCTCGTCTGCTGACTGAGGCACAAAATTAATAAAATTCATTTTGCAGTCCTGTTATTTTAATAACAACGAAGAGAATTAGACCAAAGATAACGGCATTAAAATAAATAGTTAATACAGTTAGAAGTACAAGTACTTGTTACAGAATGGTATGCCCTTTTTGTTGTGTAAGCCTGTACATGTTTAAAGTAGAGGTGTGACCATATACTGGTATGGGGATCTAATATTTATACTGTTACATCATACACTGTGCAAAAGTCTTAGGCACCCTAAGACACAAAATGTGTGTATGTCAGTAACGAAAGCAACACATTACATAATGTCCATTGTTAAAAGCGCTTTAGAAATAAAATTGAATTGAATAAATTGAACATAACAGACGACTTTCCAGACAAAAAACATAATGAAGATAATGCTGCTGGGTTTTGCTTGTAAAAAAAGAAGTAAGTGTGACAGTCAAAGTCTCCAGAAGAGCCGTGGCAGATTCTCCAAGACACTCAGTAAAACTTA
>JAOVVH010000026.1:3115737-3127413 GCA_028566435.1 Scorpiodoras heckelii | reverse complement strand
ATACAAACAATATGGCAGCTTTCTTACATGCTTTCAAGCTATTGCTTTGAAAACTTGCGCTGTTATAATAATGAAAAGCACGGTGGTGGCGGCATCACTTTGAATGTTACGGTCAGCTTCTTGGGTGCTTCTCTGACTAACGTTCCAGCTACAAAGTGGGGAAAAACCTGCTACCTCCTCAAAACAACAAAAAGCAGAGCCCGTCTTTAATCTACAACAAGCTAACGTGTCGGCATGCTGAATGATCTAAAGCACACACTTGAATACAGCATTAACGGTTTAAAAGTGAAGAAGTGCTGCTTTGTTTGTTGTTGATGCTGTGAGCAGTCTTGTTTGTTAGATGTCACTTGCTGAACTCGGGGGTGAGGAGAGCACGAGTTTCGAACTGAGGAGGTTTGGAGGTTGGAAAACAAATCCCTACAGGGCATGCTCTTATAGGAAAATAATCAACAACCGTGTTGTGTAACGCGGCCAGAGTTGAAGTGCAATTTGCCACCGATTACAATTTCAATTAAAGAAGGATACTGTGCTTTTTATCTGTTTATTTTTACATTAAATGCGACTCATCACTAGACTTATAGTAGCTAAAAGTGACTCACGTTCTCTTGAAATGAATAAAGAGAGACCACTGCCATAAATCCTGGTGACCTCCTCATAATAATAATAATAATCATCATCTAATAAATGGAGCTATTGATTTATCTCTGACTGTTAAAGTGTTCACACTGGAGACATTAAGAACACGGGTATTAACAAACCTGTGATTTGTCTTGCACCTGGAACTACTCTCAGAACTGCTGTTATGGGAAATTAATCAACAGTATTGAGAATTCAACATCTCTGTGCTACAATGCATCGTAATCTGTTTTTGACGAAATGGTGGAAACGACAGGTTGAGAGTTTATCCAAAACTACTGCAAACTCCAAATGGTTAGGTGCTTTAAATATTCAAATAAGGCTCATGTCTGGAAAATCCACTCATTTTCATACTAATCCCTGAAACTCTCCGTTGAACCTACTGCTCTGTGTTTATCTGAAGTGAATTCATCGAGACACGTTTCGGAAAATGAGATCGAAAGATGGAAACTAGAGACAGCACGATAACGGTCGAGATACGGAAACCTGGCTGGTCGGCAGATTCCTGATAGCGATCTGATCCTCCTCAAAGCTGTGAAGCTTCAACGCAAGTAAGTTACTCTGATTTAAAAAAATAAATAAATAAATCAAGATCACCTGACTGTTGTAACACAAGGTGTGAACCGTTTTACATCAAGAAATTCTGGGATATATTTCAGTCTTAAATTTGTTATACATTTTATTCTTTTTAAAAATAAATAAATGAATAAAAGTTTCCCTCCAGATCCTGGTTCAGTTTTATTTCTAAAGGAAACCAGGGTGTAATTGTGTAATATTCTTCTCAGTCTTAAATAAAAGGCAGCAATGAGACCTAACAGTACCAAGTGAAGAGAGCAGCAAAGGAGAAAGACGAAAAGGATTGGGGAAAAACAAAAAAAATATATATTTTCTAAAAATAATAACTCTATGGCCCACGGCTGAAGAAAAGGGACTCTGATCTCCGCGTCGACGTCCGAATGAAACGAGGAAATCAGTTTCTCAAAACGAGCGGTGGTTCGTGTTTTAAGCAACTGCTCACTTGGACACACGTGACTGGAAGATCACATGCTGCTGAAACCAATCTCGATTCTTTGTTTTTTATTCTCTCTCTCTCTCTTTCTCTCTCTCGCTGTCTTGCTCTGCCTTTTCTCTCTCTAAAAAATGTGTCATTTTGATAGCACATCCTGAATAAAATGTTATACGCACCTTAACCACTGCACGCTTTCAAAACCTCCATGGATGTGTCTATGTTACCATAGCAACTGGAAGCTAGACGTGACTAGAGTCACACATCAACTGATACCACTTACACGTTTGTTGTTGTTGTTGCTTTTTAAAAAACACACGTCCTCATTCTCGGCAAAATTCACTCCAAATATCCTTCCTGAACAGGAAATTCTAGGTCCTACACTATTCAGCTTCACTTCTTTAATAATTATTCAAGAAGAATAAGGACACCGAGGACGTCGTTCCACTGTGCTGTTGGATCCAAATTCATTGGAAACAAGCCGGTCATTCATGCTGCGTGTGCATTCCTGGTTGAAATGCTCATGTTATGATAGTTTAGTTTTTAAAAAATAGCACCGTTTCCACAGTACTAATCAATCGCTTAAAACCACACAAGCTGGGGGTGGAAATGAAAAGAAACTATTATGGGATTGTTGTACAGAAAGTCGTGACGTCTTTGTACATCTTGTATAAATCGGCTGGGTTTTTAATCAGGTTGATCTGAAAAACAAATCCCAGGCGTATATTCTTCCCGCCAGGGTTTCTTTAAAGTCGATAATAATTGGTCAGCAAGGATTTCAGTGACAAACAGAAACTGAAAATCCTGCTTTGCATAAGCATTTAAACCCACACACAAGCTCATTGCATTTACATAATTCAAGCGTGTACATCGGTCTCACATGGCTGAACGGCGTTACATGAACACGATTTAATTTTGTACATCCAACATGTTTTGCCCACGTATTTTCAAAGCCCCGAATTAAATACAAAATTGAATGTGCATCTACACTCCACATAATCCAAACCAGTTATTAGAAACTGTGTTTAAATTCTTTTTAACATGATCACGTTTTGATGAGAAACGTGTAATGGTTATGTAGTATGTTAGTCTAAATCTGGCCAATCACACACTCCCCTTTTTTCAGTGCACCTTCCATAAACATCTGATAGGGACTTAGTCATTTGTGTTTGTAATTATTCATGTAACACTGATTTTAACATAAAAACTGCAGAACAGCGATCATGTAGCGGACTTCACAGCCCAGGAGTTTTCAGCGCATTCTGGATCAACAGACCGGAGAACCTGAGGTGAGTGCAGTTATTAATTTTTGAGACAAGTGGAAAACAGGGGGTTCGACAAAATGTTCTCAAGAGCTGCAGCCAGAACCAAAGGGCATGAGAACCAGTGGAATGAGGATTATGAAGGCTGCTGGGTTTTGCATGAAAAAAAAAACGAGTAAGTGTGACAGTCAAAGTCTCCAGAAGAGCTGTGGCTGATTCTCCAAGATGCTCAGCAAAACATAAAGGCTAATTTCCTTACAAAATTGCACACATTGTACCTGGGAACACAGTTTAAGAAAAAGACACCAAATATGGACTTCCTTTAGTTTATTACTGTTTATTGAACTTCTACTGAGTGTCTTGGAGAATCTGCCACAGCTCTTCTGGAGACTTTGACTGTCACACTTACTTTTTTTTTTTTTTTTGCATACAAAACTCAGCAGCCTTCATTATGTTTTTGGTCTGAAAAGTGGTCTGTTATGTAATGTGTTGCTTTCATTAATGACATATAAACATTTTTGTGTAACATTTAATTTTTTGTTGGAAAAGTAAGTTTTGGAAATATAAAAACTCAATAATGCAGAACTCAAAAAATAAATAAATAAATAAAAGTTATACCTAAAAACAATAGGGTGTGTAAGACTTTTGCACAATATGGTTTCTTATGTTTATATTGAACTGTCACTGGTATATCAAAAATTCATCCGGGGGAAAAAAAAAACAAACAAAAAAAAAGGTCAGACACAGCTTAATGTTATCTAAACCATAAATCCAGGCTTACACAGCACTTGTTACAGGGAGCCATGGTTGGTTTAGTAACTGCTCCCTGCTCACACATTAGCTCTTCCCTTTAACTTAACCGCCACACTGTTCATCAGTACTAAACCAAGCAAAGATAAACACCAGCGACGTAATTTTACCCAAAATGAAGCCAACCGTTTAGAACCTAACGTTATAACAACATTGTGGTAACGCAGGTGTACGAAGTGTGACAAAAGTAATTCCTGGAATGCAAATGTAAAAGAACTGTACGTTAGCGGCTACTGTGGCCTATGAAGTCGTCCCCTTGTGCATCTACACACTGCTTTAGATGGCGTTCCCATTTCTGGAAACCATTCCTTTTTTCCAGAAAACATCCAGATCTCCTTGAACACATTATGCTGGATGTCAGCGATGTCAGAAAATCTTCATCTTTTAGTGCACTCTTAATTTTGGGAACAGTCAGAAATAACGGGGGGGGTAAGTCGGGAGAATAAGCAGGGTGATCTGATTTGGTAAAAACACTCTCACGGTGAGTGCTCTATGGCTTTTTACACCAAAGTACACACATAGATCTCCACTCTTTTCGCAATAGCCAACTAACAAATGGCTTCATTGGCTTAAGGTTTACACACGCGTTTGTTTAAACGTGTACAAACATGATTACTCGCGTGGTTCCAACAAAATCACCGCATGTGACACTATAGCACTGTTCCCAGAATTAAATTATCACACCTCATACATATCTAAGTGAAACTGTGTCAGTCATTATATTTAAATTCAGGTTGTTTATTTAGTGCTGAATCCTGTTTCCTAAATTCCCCTCTTCAGGTTTCAGTCGTTTTCACTCCTCTCTCTTTTTTTCTCTTCTCTCCTCTCCTCTGTCCCACTCCGTCACCATGTTCCTACAAACCTAACAAGTAGGAGCATGTCTTTTTTCAGCGTCCCACACATGAAGCTATAAGAGCTATAAGAGCGTCTGCACAGCGAGCAGACCTTAACTTAGTGAAATAACGTACGCGAGGATCCGTTTTCAGGAACAACTCTGCTTTCAGTCACACGTAACCTGATGCGCATCATGTGTTGCATTAGATTACGATAAATGCTGCTTAGAAAATAAGGAACTAGAATCATTTTGCAGGATACAAAATGAAAAGATTCTCATATGTTTCGTGATCACTGGTTTATTATGTTTTCAATTTGTTGCTAGAGTGTTGGTTCGCCTCAAACTGAAACAAGAGCCTCTCGACTTCAGCGCCCCTTTGACCGCAAGGACACCAGGCTGGGAACGAAGCTCGGTTCTATAATGACTGAGTGATAGAAACATCCAGGTTCATAGAAAATACAACTTCTAGAAACATCCTCCTCCTGTGGTAATTCTATAGCGGTCCCAATGAGAGCATTTTATCACCGAGGAGACGTGTAAAAAGATAACATCAGACATCCAGCTGAAACTAATCCAATCCGAATAGGGCTTAAGCCTAAATAATACAAATTGCCTTTCAGGGTTTCATGTACTCGCTCATTTTCATCATACCTTCCTCTTCATACTTTCGAGTTAAATTATGATGGTTGTCACATTTAAGCTTAGTTAAACACCAGTGTAATATTTTTAAAAACCTGACCATTCATGGAGCCCTCTTTCCTTGGGCATCATTCCATCCACTCTCCTCCTCCTCATTATAAAGGTGCTGCAGAATGAAAAACGGTATTTACTTTGGCACAGCTGAATAAGGAACCGACAGGCGGTGAACTTCAAACACTCGTCTCCTCCTTCGAATACGCAAATCCCACATATACAAAACAGGGCACTAAAATGGGACGACTCCAAACTCTTACAGCAGTCCTGATTCATTCATATTCATGCTCCCAGAATTGAGAAACACCAGCCCACGTTGTAGCCCAGACGATATCTCCAGGACCTGAATGGCTGAAGCTTCAACAGTCCTGCAGGTATTGTGGAGGACAAAACGATGACAACGGAGCAACAACAACAACAACAACAAAAATGGCAGCCTCTGTGCAGAACTGTTCTGTTCCAGGCTGTGAAAAGTGTCTCTTCATTTTTCATACCCTGCCCAGGGAACCAAACCGCCAACAGGCATGACTGATGCTTGTCTTTAACAGGATTCAAGATAATTTCAATTCAGATTTGTTAGCTTCCTCTGCACATTTCACTCACTCAGCACCGGGGAGAGGGGCACCGCTAACTTAGTCCGTAACACAACCTGTAAGTAGCTCTTTTGTCATTGAAACCAGCATCTTATAGCTAGATGGTTATATTTACTTGATTTGTGTTGCTCTAGGCAAGCTCAAAGTTTGACAAGGTTTGACAACCTAGTTGGCTGAATTTACATGGAGGATCATTTTATTTTCCTGCCTGTGTCCCATGTGAACAAAGAGCCCGTGTTGTCATATAAACCTACAACATAAGAAGCACCTTTATCAATCTCCCTGTCACGTAAACACATTTACGAGCTGCCCGGCTTGCTGTTTTGGAGTTATTCATAAAACCCGCATGACGACACTAGCATCGTAATATTGGATTACTGTAATATGGAGTATTATAGTTACACATGGCAGATTGTTCCTAGAAACACAAATCTTCCAACTCAAAAGCGTTCCTTTCCAATCTCGGAGCCACTTGCTGCTCCTCAAAATCCGTTTCCTGATCCGAATTCAGGCTCAAACACAAAACACATAGGACCCGATGCCTAAATGCTCCATGGCTCACTCCAGCGGACGTTGCAGCGCTCTATTTCGACATGTTGCTTTTGTATGAGCCATTGCAGAGCCTCGCAGTAAACCAGCCAATCAGAGCAGAGCTCATCAATAAATTAATAAGCCTGCTAAAAAAAAAAAGTTGGAAAAAGCTCGTTTGATTTTAAAACCAAATCATTGGGATGTAAACAGGAGTGTAAAACAACATCTGGGCTTTTTTCACCCTGATCCATAGAAGTCACTGTTTCAAGAAGAACTGTTTCAAATACGGCATTCAGGCATCCTATGGCACCGTTAATACTGAGGAAAATGGGAGAAAAACAATCATTCCTGGGAGCGGCAAGACAGACACAGATACAGACGCAAGGCTGAGACATGGATACAGACTGAGATCATACAAAAAGGTACGGCTAGACTGAAACTGAAAGATGAAATGATCTGAGGACCACTTACCGCCACTGCTATCATGGAGTCGTCCGGCTTCCATTCGGCCTGCTGATAGAAACCGAACTGAGCGGCTGCCTTCTCCGACTCGATATAACTCACGATCAGGACACTGGGCTAGAGACAGAATAGAAAGAAGCAGAGAAATACCACAGTCGATTATTCACCCAGCCTGTGTGACAGCTTTCACAAATAATTATTTCCCCTAAATAATCTCCTATGAACTGAAAAGTAGGGCATTTACAGAATCCCCACAACTTTTTTTTTTTACGCTCTGCACAACAGTTTCTTTAGTTAACGTCCACAAAAACAACTGATTTAAGACAGAAAAGAAGATAAAACGTTCCATCTTAAAGTTTTAGGAAGATCTTTCAAATTTTAACAGCTAAATCAGATGAACTGGAGAAGTCCATTCAGAAAGATGCTCTGTAAGGCACTTGTAAAGCTCTCTCATTTTATTATAAACACATCAGATGAAACGTCACCGGTGTTCCTCCGAGACAGCAAACCCATGACTCATTTTGTCAGGCAAGAAGTCCATAAAAAGCTTAAAGAATTGTAGCTGAAGAGAGATGTGGCTGTACTGCTTCTTAAAAATTCACCAGATAAAAAAAGTTATGACGATATTTAAAAAAATTCATATTGGCTCATAACTTGCTAGCGAAGAATTGAAGGTCATGTAGCACTGAGGTTATGAGTCACCTTATAGCATCAATATGTGATATTTTTCAATTTTACAGTACACTGTTTACCCTATTCCACTATGCAAACTTTAAAATTAGACTATACCGTTTAGAAACAGCAGAATTGGCTGATAATTATGTTTATATGTCATGTTACTAGGGCTGGGCGATTCTTCTTCTTCTTCTGGCTGCTCTCGTTAGGGGTCTCCACAGTGGATAATTTGTCTCCATCTTGCCCTGTCTCCTCCACTTTCACCAGATCCACTCCTTGAACCTTTCTGAACCTTTGCACTGCCCTCATTCACACACACATGTACATGCACATCTCTCCAGGCTAACTTCAACCTGCTCTCTACTCTCAACATAAATCACAATGTCATCTGCAAACATCATAGTCCATGGAGACTCCTGCCTAAAATCATCAGTCAACCTGTCCATGACCACTGCAAACAGGAAAGGGCTCAGTGCTGATCCTTGGTGGAGCCCCACCTTCACTTTAACGCAGTCTGTCATTCCTGTTGCACACCTCACTGCTGTCACACTGTCGTCATACATGTCCTGCACCACCCTCACATACGTTTCCACTACTCCTGACTTCCTCATACAATACCACAGCTCCTCTCTCGGGACTCTATCAAAAGCCTTTTCCAGACCAACAAACACACAATGCAAGTCCTTCTGGCCTTCTCTATACTTCTCCATCAACACTCTCAAAGCAATATCGCATCTGTGGTGGACTTTGCTGGCATGAAACCATACAGCTGCTCACAAATCCTCACCTCATCTCTAAGTCTAGCTTCCACTACTTTTCCCCCGATCTTCATGCTGTGGCTGATCTTTATGCCTCTGTTATTATTACAGCTCTGCACATTACTCTTACTCTCTTAAGAATTGGTACCATTATACTTCTTCCCCACTCTTCATTCTCTTCACAGCTGCCCTCACTTTCTCTTTGCTAATCTGAGGCACTTCCTGACTCACCATCTCTGCTTCATCCAACCTTCTCTCTCTCTCTCTCTCGTTTTCTACATTCATCACCTACTCAAATTACTCCTTCCACCTTTCTAATACATTCTCCTCATTAGTCAGCACAACCCCTCCTGCATCCTTTATCACCCTAACTTGCTGTACATCCTTGCTAGTACGGTTCCTCTGTCTCGCCAGTCAATACACGTCCTTTTCTCCTTTCTCATTCTCCAACTTCTCATGCAGCATGTCATAAGCATTCTCCTTAGCCTTTGCCACTTCTCTCTTTGCCTGACGCCACATCTCTTTGCACTCCTGTCTACATTTGTCATCTCTCTTGAGATCCCAGTTCCGTTTTGCACTTCCTCGTTCCACCACCAAGTCTCCTTTCCTTTCATCCTCTGTCCAGACGACATACCCAACAACTTCCTAGCCGATTTCCTCACTGCATATGCGGTCTCTGCCCAGTTGTCCGTCACCCCTTCCTGCCCACCAAGTATCTGCCTTACTTCCTTCCTGAATCACACACCGTTCTCTCTTTCCTTTAACTTCCACCATCTGATCTGTGGATTACCCCTCACCCTCTTCCTTCTCTTCACCTCCAAAGACATCCTACCTGCCACCAATCGATGCTGCCTTGCTACACTCTCCCCTGTTAGCACCTTGCAGTCACCAAACTCCTTCAGGTTGCTTCTCCTGCATAGAACATAGTCCACCTGCATAGACCGTCCTCCACTCTTATATGTGACCATGTGCTCTAACTTCTTCTGAAAGTAAGTGTTCACTACTGTCATTTCCATTCTTTTACTAAAATCTTCCACCATCTGCCGTTGCATATTCCTGTCCTTGACACCGTATCTACCCATCATCTCCTCATGACCTCTGTGTGCTTCCCCAATATGACCATTAAAGTCCGCTCTTATCACCAGTCTCTCCTCTTGGAGTATCCTGTCCACTACTTCATCCAACTCGCAACCTACTTGTGGAGCATACGCACTATTGATCTTTATCAGCGCTCCATCAATTTCCAGCTTTACACACATCACGCTGTCGGACACTCTCTTCACCTCCACCTTCACCAACCCTGTTACTGTACTCTTCCTTCACTATTACCCCTTCCCCATTTCTCCTCCCGTCTGCACCGTGGTAAAACAGCTTAAAACCTCCTCCAATGCTCCCAGCCTTACACGCTCCTTCCACTTAGTCTCCTGAACACTCAGTATGTCTTCCCTTCTCCTCTCCATCATATCAGCTACCTCTCTCCCTTTACCAGTCATAGTGCCAACATTCAATGTTCCCACTCTCACCTCCACCATCCTCACCCTCCCCTTTTCTTTCTGTCTCTCAAGTCTTCTTCCCCCTCTCCTTCTCCTACTGTGACCGACAGTAGCCCAGTTTCTGCTGGTAACCTGTTGGTAAACAATACCAGTGGCGGTCGTTGTTAACCCGGGCCTTGACCGATCCGGTATGGAAATCAGATCTGTGATCCGCATTATTGATTTGACATAGTTTTTACGCGGATGCCCTTCCTGACACAACCCTCCCTCTTTGTCCGGGTTTGGGACGGCATTAAAATGCACTGGTTTGTGCAGCCTAGTGGGATGATGGACAGTTTTTGGGCAGGATCATGATCAGGATTTTGTCATGATTCTTTTTTTCATGTTGGTTTTGGTGGTGTTTTTATTCTTCATGGCTTCTTGCTTGTGAAAAAGGGCAGGGGAAGAAATTCAAGACACAATGGTTTTGCTATGAAGGGACTAGTAAACAGTGAACGGTGTCAGGGGGAACTGCAGCAGGTATTAATTCTGCATTTGGTGTCAGTGTTTCTGAAGTCACTGTTAGCCAACGCAGTGTGGCTAAATGTTTGTATAGTCAAGACAACACCTTCCACTTAGTAGTAAATACTCACATAAACAAAACACCAGTCTCATGCATTTAAATCTGCTATTTTTTCCATTTAAAAAAAAGGACACGAGAGGGCATATATTCTTTAACTTCCAGGCCCTGTAAACTAAATAAATGCAAAACTGTACTTGGCAAGGAAAGCTGTATTTCATTTTACGGATATAAAGAAAAGAAAATAGAATAACTGCATGTTACGTGATTTTGATCATTTTCAATCAGAAATTGGACAAGGAGTCGTTTTCCGTTTTCCTGTTTGGAAACGAGAACTGGACAACGTGCCATTCCTCATTTCCCTCTTTCATAACGAACCTCGAATGGCCAAAACATACACGGACTGTAGCACAATTCAACGATCTCCCTGTGATGGTACATCGTGACCTGATATCGTCATGACACACACCCCTATAGGTTATACATGTTGTATAAAACAGACATAATACACACAGACACCAGTATTACACTGCTGACAAACATACAGCATTCGGTTTTACATTTTAATATTTTTTTAATCATACGAGGGACACTTTTACGGAGGTTTAGGAGCTGGATCATGTCCATACAGAGAATTTCATGCTGTCAAATTCACATCTTATCATTATTTACATGCCTGAATGGTGACTTGAACGGAATCCAAACCTCCATAATTCATGAATAATGCCAACCTGAATCTTATAATTCTGTTATCTGTGAAAGGAGAGTTCAGGATTAAAAAGATATACAAGCCCAATAAATAGTTAATATACAAGGTCTGTCCGCAAAGTAATCAAGATGAAAGCTCCCATGCTCTGTAGGGCTTATGCATGGGGATGGTGGTTCAAGGTCAGTTAAAGTGGGATCTTGGATAAACAGTAGGATCCATTTCAGGTGCTTTCTAGCCTTTTGTGAAACCCTGCTGAAGCATCTGAAGCAGAACTAACTGCTGCATCATCATAAAATAAATATCTGAGGCTGTATGTGGATTGTTTTTATTTTACAGTTATATAAAATTACTTCTGTAAAGGAGGTTGATGAGACCTGTCCTAGACGATGTGCCATATGTTTTGGAGTGAGCTTGTAAACATTTAAACAATTTGAAAGATTTTGGAGGGGAGATGAGAGCAAACAAAGGAGTGTTTAGAAAGGGCCTCGCACCTAGATGTGCAGTTTGTTGTACGGGGGGTGAGACAAAACGACACTGAAGGCAATTTGTCAAGGTTGAGGCCAGGAGACAGCATACAGCTGGAGGGAAAGAACAAGTGGACTGAATAACATTGAGGAAAGATTACTGGAGGAACAGTTAAGGATAGTGATGTCC
>JAOVVH010000026.1:3097474-3108802 GCA_028566435.1 Scorpiodoras heckelii | reverse complement strand
ATTAGAGAACAGAGTAAAGGGGACTAACAAAGTATGTAAAGAAACAGATGGACTACAGTCTGTAATTGTAGAAGTACAAAGTGCAGCTATATCATAAGTGGAACTGAGAAAATAAATAATAAGTGTAGAGAAAAGGAGGTGGTCATAATGTTATGAAGTTCATGAGTTCTTTCAAGAGTACAGCTCTATTATACACATCAAATGACTGTCTTTGATCATGGCCTCATCAGTATAATGTGGAAAAAGTTTCTAAGTGAAAATCAGACTATAAATATGAAACCTACACACAAACACACACTTCAAAAGCTGTGAAAAGCAAATATTTATTTCTCTTTACAGACTAACTCCAAAACCATTCTGGAAGCAAATCGAATAATCACCTGAATCTGGTCTGAAGTGTTCTGGGAATGAAAGGTTACCGACGTAATAATAATGTCAATATATTAAATAAATTATATTACAATTAGTATATGAAAGGAAACTCTAAATGAGACAGAATTAACATTGTCTAAGGTAATGCCAGATTGAGACAGAGTCACGGCATGATTTAGGTTCAACATATCTACAGTACGCTGCATGAAACATGATGGATGCTCACACGGGTGAGTATAGCGTCAGGCTCAGTCCTTCTTTTTGTCGGAGAATGCGGTCATCCCGTTCGCTGTACACACGTCTGCATTTCCATTGCATACAGTCTGAAAAAGGAAACAGGAAATAACAGACGTCGGATGTGATATTTTTAAAAAAAAAAGTGATATAAAGATATAGAGTTCAATCAGCCATAACCGTCACGGTCTGGTATATGAAATTGAGAATGACACATGCAACACTTCTTCTACTTGGCACATCAAGGAGAACCCATTCTCCCCAGGACCCCAGGGATAGGGTCTGGATTTGAACACACCACACACACCACCACCACCACCACCACAATGCATGTTCAATATGACTTTACCTTGCTGGGCTGGTTTGTCTGGTTGTCCTTTTTGTCATTTGTTCCCGTCTCCTGTACCGCCTTTTTGGTCCAGAACCAGCTGATGAGCGGAGAGATGATCGGATAGACGATGGGCTCCAGGAAGCGTTTGTAAACCCACAGGAGGATGGGGATGACAATGCAGGGGATACACACCATGACTGTGACTGTAGCTTCACAGCGAAAGAACAAACACAGATGGTTATAAGCTTTTTATTAGCAGCGGCTAAATTATTTTTAGAAGTGAAAAATGAATGAAAGAACTTGCATCATGTCTTGGCTTTGATTTAGTGTCACGTGACCAGCGTGTCACATGACCAACCTAACTGCTTTAACACTTAACACTGTGTGTGATGATCTTTTTTTCCCCCCTCGCATTCTGTGTTGTTTTAATTGTTCGTATTATGTCCGTTTATTCTTAATATTTCTCTGTTATGGGAAAAAAAGTTAGTCTTTTCCCTGATTTTCTCCCTAATTTAGACATATCCCATGTCACTCTTACAGAATCCCGCCCACTTCCGTATGTACGAGCTCACAGACGCGCATGATTGGCTAGCATCGTTGTGATTGACAGGTCTAGAAAAAGTAGGCCACGCCTCCCCGCCTAAGCAGCCAAGGCCGATTTTGTTTTATTACTCAAATCCTGGTTTACGGAGTCATCGGGATGTGAAATCTGCTGCATTTTATGTAGCTTTGAAATGTGTAAATAAAATCTTTTTACACTATTTAGCTTACATCATTCACGTAACTGATAGTTTGTGACGCAAAACACGTTTCTGGAACCATCTGAGTCTAGGATATTTATCTGTGAACTAATAACCGAAACCGAATCACAGGCATATAGAGCAGAACAGCGACTTGTTCTTCGACTCACCGTTAAAATCTTTCTTTGTTTTCTTCCTTCTTTTTCCTTTTGGTCAACTCTGTTTACTTCTGTCTCTCTGATGCTGCTGACGCGAATGAATTTCCTAGTAGAAAAGAAACGACAGAAAGGGAGAAAAAAAACCTGTAAGAAACTCATCAGCGCCACCAAGCGGACCGGAGGACAGCGTGAGCCGTCAGAGAGAAAGAAAACACAGCTAACGCATCAGTTGTTGCTTAAAAAAATAAAATAAATTAAATTAAATACAGTTACGCCTCATAAAACGTGTTTTTTTCCCCTGTATACACTGTAGTACCAGAAAAACTGGTATACTTGGCAGGTCCAGTACAGGATCTTCGAGGAAACGTTGCACAGTCCTCACGCTGATGTTCGTCGAGGCCCCAGCACTGAATTCTGAAAACCGATGTTACTTGAGGCGGCGTTACACGCCTTTCACGTGAAACGGGTCTCGCCAGCCGACGCCGGTCACGTTCACCCAGAGTCTTTTTTCTACCATGGTGCTGTCCTAAATTCGACGTTTTCCCAGAATTCTTGTAGTCACTATACACCTTTGAAAGGCTCATCCGTGAAAATCCAAGTTTTGCTTCCACCTCCGAAATGCTGCGGCCCGTCTGACGAGCGGCAACCGCGAAACCGTGTTGAAAATCGCAAAATCCCGATAACTTGTTATTCTCGTGTTGGAAACGGCTCTAGAAGCTTCCAGAGATGTCTGTCGCCAGTGGTGGAACAACTACACAAAAGGCCCCGGGGCAAAACACCGATTGCCCCCCCCCCAGGGCAAAACACCAAACCAGGGATTTCAAAGATTTTTTTTTATTTAAAAAATTTCAAACCATGATAAGGCTGTATAGTAAAATTAAGAGATATATAAGGATAATAATTAGCAACGATCATATATGGGTGGATTTTTAAAAAACTATCTGCGCAAGTTTCAAAAAGTCACATGCTAATCAAATACACGGTAACAGTAGTGGGGGCACACAGTTACACCGGAGGGGGCCCTGCATAATCAGGGGAGGGACCTGGGCCCTGGGGCAATGGCCCCGCCTGCCCCCCCTGCAGTTCCGCCCCTGTCCGTCGCCTTATATACACACTGGCGGATGCAACCAGTGACGTGCATACTGTATGTGACGTTGCTGTGTATTTTGCATAGCCGAGTTTTTCTGGTACTTCAGTGTAAATCATGGCTGTGACACACAAAATGTTTTAAACTACTTTATTTACATAAGTATCTAGTAAGATGTTATGGAGATTAATATTTCTACTAGCTTGTTTTTCACTGAAGAGCTCAAGCAACGCTGCCAATGCAGGGTATAGTTTACTTTCATTGTGGCACGCGGGCTGTGTGTTACTAATGACAAATAGATTCAAGTGTGATTGCTTTTGTATCTGGTAAGGAATCGGTCTGTCCTCTGTGCTTGGGTAATGTCTGTGATTTCTACATGCATTTGGCATGAGATTGTTAACCTGTTTCTGTCGCCATATTAGTGATCAACAAATGAAATTTTGTATTGTTTTAGGAGTATGCCTACATTTTCAGCTCATAGATACGACTCTGTCTGAAAGATGACTCAATTCTAAATGAGCCATTTCACTCTGACTCAGACTGAGCAAATGGACTAATTGTGAAACACCTTATGGTAAGATTGCCTTCTGCATAGCATTGCGACAGCTTAAATTCTCATAGTGAAAGTGTTTTCGTACATTGTGTCAGACTTGTCTTATAAAACGTCTTAGCTTAGGCATGAAAGACGTCTGACTACATGGTGCTGAAATGAATGAACTGGACTGAGTGAAGAAAACTTAAAACACGTTAGACAATTCTGTACTACACATTTTAAGTGTTTAAGTGTCTCCAACAATAAAAAAAACCAAACTTTTTTTAAGTCCATGAAACTGTTGAGTTTTGGTTTTGATTTAGCAGAGTTTGATTTAGTAGAGCCGAAAATGATAATTTTTGACACTTAAATGAGCTGCGTTTAAACAGTTACAGTTTTTCTGAACGGCTAAAACACTAAACCCCATTCTTACAACGCAACTGTCAACTGCCAAAACTCATTTATTGAATTAATCACTCTTTTCAAGGAACCTTAAACAATTTTATCCTAGTTTGACACAGTTTTCATCTCTGATTCAACTTTTTTACAAAACTCAAAACACATTCTCCCTGACAAAAATGCTTTCTGCATGGTAGTGCACTTTGATGCAAAATGGCAACACAACAAACACACTGTTGTCATTGTTAACACACTACAGATGTACAAATGTGTCCAATCAGTGATTAGGGTTGAACGCAATAGGATAAAAGTCAGTTCAAATGCAAGTTTCATTTCTGAGCTATATGGTGACTTTTGCAATGGCGGGCAACGATAGAAGAGGAAGAGGAGTGCGTGTCAGAGGTGGTGGGCAAGGAGGAAGAAGAGGACCACCAAGAGCAGGAGCAGTCATATCAAATACAGTATATTACAGTACAGTATATACAGTAAATGTATACAGTAGAATAGCTCTGTGCATTGCTGGAGCCAGTATTACAGTATGTATGCCTCTAATATTGTAAAATGACCTCTGTTTGTAGAATTGAAAGATGGCCACATGAGGGCAGAAGGGATCCACAGGGTGAGTCTTGGCACAATTGACCGTGTCCTTCAGCGCAGCCAGGTACGGATGAAACGAGCATACCGAGGACCTTTTGAGCGCAACTCAGAAAGCAAGAAAGAACAACGATATCAATATGTGCAAGTAAGTGTGGATTTACAGTACAGTTACAGTACATACTAGCATACATACTGTATCGTATGTAAAGCAGCACATGTATACAACGACATGAGGTCTGCCATGATGTGTCACAAAACTCATTTGGGTCTATTTTCACTGTGTGTATAGAGAGTGTTTGAATCGGTATCCATGGAGAGGCCTCATGAATGTATATATTTGGAAGAAGCTGGTTTCAGTTTCACAAAGAGGTGGAGAAGAGGCAATTATAGACATGCCTGGCCAGCATGGTGGCAATATGACCCTATGTGCAGCCATCAACAGCAATGGGGCTCTGCATTGCCATGTTACATTAGCACCCTACAACACAGAACGTCTTCTAACATTTCTGGATGGTCTACAGGATGCTTTGCTTGGACTTGAGCAGGGGGATCCTGAGCTGAGAGATCATCTTGTGTACGTTGTTGTTTGGGAAAATGTGAGCTTTCACAATGGTCAGAGTACGTAAGTGGTTTACCCGTAACCACTGTTACATACATGTATGCCTTCCACCATACTCCCTTCATACTGAGGAATTCTTCTCATAAAAATACATCAATAAACACGTTTTAATGAAAACAAAAATATGCAAAATTACTGAATAAAGATTTTTGTCCTACTATGCCAAAAGTTTTGCAATGTTCTATGTAGTGTGTAATAACTGCTGTGTAGAGTTTATGCATTGGCTGGCTTTGTGTGTCATTTGACATTTATGGCATTTAGCAGACACTCTTATCCAGAGTGACGTACAGTTATCTCATTTATACAGCTGAGCAGTTGCAGGTTAAGGGCCTTGCTCAAGGGCCCAACAGTGGCAGATTGCTGGTGCTGGGATTTGAACCCCTGACCTTCCGATCAGTAGTCCAACACCTTAACCACTGAGCTACCACTGACGGCAGTGTCTGGTTTTGAGCAAAGATAAAATAGTTTTGAGTTGACTGTTGACTGATTCTGCGAGACAGTCCTGAGAATTTGTGAATGTAGGTTTTGTGGTTACTGTTTTGAGAAAAGGTGAGGGGATTTCTGGTAGTGTGTTTTAGCAACTGTAAAGCAGCTGGATGGGCGGAGCTTCCCACACTATGAGCGGTTTTGTCAGTGTTCATTTACTAGATCGTTTCGATCTTAATTTTTAATGGTTATCTTTAAATAAGATCCATTCACTTTACCAGGATTGATCATATCAACCATGATGGTGTTGGGTATCGCAGGTTATGTGGTCAGTCTGTATCGTTACCGTTAAAGCGATCTGTTGCATGTGGTCAGTCTGTGATCTGTTTCTGATTAGAAAAGTATGAACAATCAAAATTGATAGAGTCCCAGGAAATGATGTGATTGTGATGGTTTTGTTGGGGATGGTTAGTAGTCTTTCTTTAGAGGTGTGTGATAGTTAGTGATCTTTCATACAGTGCGATCATTGGCCGAGTGTTTGCATCAAAACACTGGAGTTAAAGTAGCTTAAATGTTTTTGAGTAAACTGCTTTTTTGTCCATTTATGACAGATGTCTTTGAGTTAGTAGAACTCAATTCATTTAAGGCAATCAGTTGGCACAAAATATTTAAGTAGTCACTCATGCATCTTCAAGTGCCAACTGCAGACCCACCTCTTTCAAGAACACCTAATTAAGCACTAATTCAGTTCAACACTAACTTTGCAGCAGTTATTATAGTGACTGTGTCTTGTTCTTCACAGGTTTTGCATATTTTAGGAGTCCTTTCGGGTTATAGGCCTCGTTTTGCTTGCACTTGTTTGTATTAGGTATTGCATGACGTTATGATAGCTCAAAGTACCTTGAATTTGGATATTGTAAATTAATGACTGAATACTTTTATAAGTCAGTCTGGATAAGAGTGTCTGCTAAATGCCATAAATGTAAATGTAAATGTAATTTTGAACTTAAATTCCTTCAAAAGTTTAATTCCATTGAGTTGTATCAACTAAAAATATCTCTCACAGCAACAAAATCTGGCATTCAACCAAATCAACTGAGTCTGATATGTTTCATTAAGAGGAAAAAGGATTCAGGACCCGAGACCCAGTAGTAGGATAATCTGCTTAGATAATGACTGAGCAAGTGAGGGAGTGAATAATGATTCAGGACTGACTGAGTCTTTTCTTGATGAACAGGACAAGCCAAGGGGTCAAGTCTTCCTCCATGCAGAAAGACATATAGAAGAACCCATTATGGACCTACAAAGAACGTTTCTTTCTGAGTGTACACTACGCCGCATACAGAAACACAAGAACTAATTAGTTCCAACGGATTTAGTTTTATTGATATTGAAAGGATGACACACGCTATGGCTTATCATATATACAAAATGTTGTGTAGACGTTTATGAATTAATAAAGTCTACAATTTGAAATGCAAGGGTCTGTATCACACATACAGGTTAATTTCAATAAATGTCAACAAACCTGTTTACATTAAGCATTGTATGACTTTGTACTTCCTCACATAATAAATATGGCTTAACCTATATCTTTACTGCTCTGGATATTTTTTTTAACCCTATAATCCAGAGTACAATTATTTGAATTTTCTTCAAAGATTGCAGATACAGCTGATTGTTTAATAATTTCATACTTAAAACTGGAAAATACAGGGTGGGTGTTTCAGAATGATGGACCCGATTTCAAGGCAGTATCTTTCACAATGGCAACATTACAATTACAACAAAAATGTACAAACAGTTTAACGAGTTATCAAGTTTTAGTAACCATTTTATAAATGCTCTACGCGCCATCCACCTGCTGTATGGACAACGTCGAGACGATAGTTGAATTCGTCCCAGACGCCTCTCGAAGTGCTTTCTTCCACTGATCATTCTTTTGTTTTTGACATCATTGTTTGAAACTCTATTCCCCGATCTTTCAAGCGGTAAGAGTTTCATTCAGTTCGTGATTTCAGAGATATAGTGATTTCCAACAGGGTCCATCTTATTGAAACACCCTGTAGTATATTCTACATGTGAGGCATGGATTAATTTTATGTTTGTCTCTAAAGAGTATGAAAATAAAAGGTTTTAAATCATATTTACATTAGCAAGACGATGTTTGGGTCATTTCGAACCTGATATAGCTGGCGGTTGTAAATTTGAACCAAAAGAGGAACTTTTTCTGTTATCTCATATATAAATACAAACACACCTGCCCATCAGGAGGATCGCCAAACATGACACGTTATACCAGTCCTGCCATAAAACCTAAAAGTAAATCTGAGTTAATAGGACACATAATTGCTAAGTATTAAACAGGACATGGGCTTTAAGCAGTGGAACACAATGCAAATCAGTAGAACATTTCATTAACAACAATGGTATGCACATGAACATAACACTGAGGGCTTTTTTTAGTGCAATATGTCTATATAGTATGTTCTAATATTTACGCTACCAGCAAAAGGTTTAGTTACAGCTGTTAAAATATACACAGTAACAATAGTAACGTAATCTGAAATGTTAGCATGACCATGAAAGTATTCCAATAAAACTTATGCTTTCATTTGGTACGGCGGTTTTTACTGCAGACAGCCTACCAAAAAGCGATCAAACAAGCCAGCATCATTGCCAGTTAAAAAAAACCAAACCAAAAAAAAAAAACATATATAACAACAAAGGAAAAAAATTAGGACCAAATGAAATGAATTCTTTGAACACATTTTTGGGGGGGGAAAAAAACGCAGTTGTTGAAATGAATGAAAGTGGACCAAGCTCATATGTAACAACGCTCAGTGCATGTAACACTCATAAAAAAATAAAAAAAAACGAACGGCCCATAATCTGCTTATAAGCAGGTATAAAAGTTTAAATCCACCACCAAAAACACAAACGCAGCTAATACTTAGTCAAAAATAAGTGATATGTCAGCTTTTGATATGAATCTCATATGACTGGAATCTGAATATGTGCTTTTTTACAGGATAGTAATGTGTGTAATCTCGTAACGCAGTGTAACGTAATGTTGTGGAGTTTGTAGCATGTGCTAAGTGCTCTTTACTGATTTTATACCAGATCAGCAATCAGAACTATACAAAAGTTATGTGAGAGTTATGCAAATGGGCATAGATTGAGTAAAACCGAGGCATATTTTAGTTAAGCACAGTTCTCACCATGGAAAAAGCTCAGTGAATTTAGTTAATTCAAAAGCAAATACTGGGTCCATGTGTCTGAACCGAGTTACATTAACGCGTAAGATTTGACTAGTTTCAAAACACTGAATACAGTCGAACTCCCACTTGAACTAACAATCAAAAATTAGATCGTAGTAATTTAATTTTATAGATGCAGTTTCCATCAGTGCCAACGTCCTACTACTAAGTAGGATTCAGGTGATTTGCATTTTTGCTGTATCATTGTTTTCAACAAATATTTCAATTAACTGTAGATTTTAGCCTTTCTATCGATGTTTTCGAACACATATGTAGCAAAATAATGTGTTGATTGTGGATTTTTAAAAAACATGAAATAATTATTAGAATTAATGTACAAATTGTACGTTATTATTTGATATAATAACTGTTGATGAACTGTTCGGCCATGTTTGAAATTGCGTTTATGAGACTCCTCAAGAAGTTCATGATGCGTTGAAAGTTTCAACGGATCCAACTTCAGCCTCCGACTTCAAAGGGTGTTCAGGTGAAGCTCGTGGGAAACTAATTTTTGACATGTTTGAGATTGAGGTTCATCTTTGAATACTGATGAAATATAAACAGTTCTTGGTAGTGGATTCAGACTTTTGGACATGACTATAAGGCACAAATGCAGTCTTCATGCTAGCAACCGCTGCATCCCTGCAGAGTGAAATGGCATAGGAACACTTTGATGTTCTCTTTCTTCTTAAAAAATATAGTTTTGTCTTTGAACATCGATATCTGTATATGACCTGTAATACTGCTGACCTCTGAATTTGAAATCTGACCAGAAATGCCACGTCTGGTGCTTCATCAGCTCGTTAACGAAATGATTTCAATTCAATCCAAGACTATAGACTCATTCATCCATCCATCCACTCATCCACCCATCCATCCATCCATCCATTCATTCATTCATTCATTCATTCATTCATTCATTCATTCATATCTCTTCAGTCATTCTTTCACAGCTCCATGGTCGTCCTGAGTGGAAGCGTATTGATCTCACATTTCAAACTCTTATGAGCTGAGATTTAAAAAGAAAACAGCATTTTTAGGAGCAAAAGCATATCTCTCTCTCTCTCTCTCTCTCTCTCTCTCTCGTACACCCACACACACCCACTCACATCCACACACACACTCTAACATTAGCAGGCCTCGTTTAAGACTTCTCCACAGGCGTCATGCCTATGAAGGAGCCGTTCTTCTCGGCCATGTCGTCATCTTTTGCTTTCACGGGAGAGTACGACGTGTCCGTCTTTGTGGAACTCTACAGGAAGAAGAGCAAAGGGGAAGATTGTCATTTGGCTTAATTTAAGCACACTGTTGGACGCAACTACAGAACATATACAGTTCGCCGAATAACACTTTCATAACAATTTCATAACAATCATATCATGGTTACATGAATTTTGCTGGTCCCCATAAGGAAAGTGCTTGTTTGTTGTAGATTTTAACATAAAAAAGAGCCAAAAAGTTGCCTTTTCATTACTGAGCTTAAGGTTAAGGTTTGGGTTAGGGTTAGGCATGGCATTAATTAGCTGAAGTAATAATTACGGAAGGTCCTCACAAGTATAGCAAGACAAATGCGTGTGTGTTTCTGTAAGTCTCGGCCCAGTAGTAGGCTAAGCTGCTTAGATAATAAGTGAGAAAGGGAGCAAATATTGAATATTCTAAGAGGAACAAGAGGACATCATGATAAGAAATCACCACTTCAGCTTGATAACTTTGTTTAAAGGCTCTTTAAGACCTTGACTCACTACGTTACATTCGAAATGTTGCCATGTTAGGAATTTAGGTAACACATTACAAGCGTAGTCCACCCACAAGAGGGTTTCTAACAGTTCAACAGCAACCTGCTATACAACAATGTACTATATACAAATATTCGACAGTTTAATTGAACATTGTTGAACATTCCGACACAAACACAAACCTTAACCTTAACCTAATCCCTAATTGAACCCCTAACTGAACTGAACCGTTTTATATCCTTGTATATCTCGACTCCCTAAAGACTTTAATAAATCCAAATACTTATACTACGATAACCATACTCCCTCGTAACATTAATGACGTTAGCATGCTATCTGTAGCAACATCATGTTCAGTGAAGAGGACAGGGTTATCATTGAATTTTTCTGAAAAAATAACAAACATGGTACAAGACGCTTACTGAAGCAGTTTTCTGATAAGGGCTGAATGTTTGGTGGACTACACAAATTATTGAGAAAAATTTACACAATAGTATCAACAATGCAAACAGCAGAAGAGTGGAAAAGCTTGTATTGAGCAAGGGATAACTGTGACAGCAAATTTAAAGTTTGATTATTGTAGTATAAATGTCTAGATCTTTATTTACCGAAGTATTTAGGGAGTCAAGATATACAAGAATATAAACGGGTTCCCATTATTTTCCAGACACCATGTAGGCATGTGGACTATCAGGATAGCTTGCCTGTAGTAGGAATCTATAGTGAAAGGAGCTGAAGCAGAACTATGTAACATATTAGCAACAAATGAGTACGCCACATCAAAAAAAGGAACAAAATACAAACTATAGAAAGAAATGAAACTTGCTTCAAATTAAA
>JAOVVH010000026.1:3076453-3087106 GCA_028566435.1 Scorpiodoras heckelii | reverse complement strand
TAGAGTGACCGATCAACCTAACATGCATGTCTTTGGACTGTGGGAGGAAACCGGAGTACCCGGAGGAAACCCACGCATGCAAAGAACATGACAACTCCACACAGAACGGCCCGGACCGGGAATCGAACCCGGATCGTCTTGCTGTGAGGTGACAGTGCAGTAGCAGTAGCATCATCCCAAATATTTGATTTGGATTTCAACCCCATTATTTATTGCATACATTTTTACTAGTGAGTAATTTGACATCTTGTACTTTGATAAAGCTGTGTGTAAGTATACGGAACCTCACGTTTCTTTTTTTCATTTTTTCATCAGCTAATTTTTTCAAACTACAACTCGCAATGTTGTGACTTCCTTATAAACAATGAGTGTTTGATACTGTGTACATGATATTCTCAGGACTGCTCAATTTAACCCCACTGCAGCAATTAGGGTATCCGACACAACAAAAAGGAGGATGTGTTTAATGAAAAGAACAACTGCAGTCATGGAAAGAAAGAGGCCAGGGGTCAAACACACACACACACACACACACACACACACACTGTTTGTCTTGTGAGGACTTTCCATTGACATAATTATTAATGCAGATAATTCATGCTAACCCTAACCCAAATCTTAACCTCAGTTATGAAAATGCAACTTTTTGGCTCTTATAATATCCTTATTAAAAACTACTACATAAAACCCACTTTCCTTATGAGGACCAGCAAAATGTTCCCAAAGGTCAAACTTATCAGATATTCCTATCCTTATGGAGACAATTTCGTCCTCACAAAGCTATAAAAACAGGATATTCAGGATATTGAACAGGATATTCAGAAAAATTTCAGTTTCATAAAAGGATACCGCTAAAACAGCTAAAAATGGATTTTTTTCATATGTTAAAATAATGTATTTTTAATAATATGTATTACAGTTTCAAATGTATTACTTTTTGATAACTTCTGAGAAAATTCATAAAAACCTTCTGCCCATATAGGAACATAAATTAAAAAAAAAAAAAGTATTTTATCACCAAAAGCAAAGATCTATGTAGTGGACATATTATTTTTTAATAATGAACTACTTTACCTGCACAGATCTGCAGTGAATATATCCAAACGCTCCTCCTTAGTCAGGTATGGGTGGAAAGCACTACCATCTGTCCCATTTATCATGTTGCTCTGCTCGGTGTCCCAAAACGACATCAACCTGAACAACACCGTATATACAAATCAATAAGGCATCAGTAATATATAACCACTTTCCTTGAATATTATTTCTTCAATGCTTTGAAGATAAGGAATTTTAAATACTATTTATTGTCAAAAGACATTCATTTTTATGTGTGTTTATTATCTGCATAACATATGACTGTTCTGTTTATGTACATTGTTTTTAAAAATGTGCTTGACTTCCAATAGCGTTAATGATTCTGCTGGTCGGACTGTATGAACTGGGAAAATAGGGACAAGAACTTGGTGATATTGTGGTATATGATACATTGTCTTAACCTTAAAGTTAAAAATTATCCTTATGGTTCATAATTATTGACTTGAAATTTAAAGAAATTAAGGATACTCATTGCCATGGTTTATCTGTTTCCACTAATATTGTTTATATTATTACTAATAAAGCTGAATATACTTAAATAATCATTAGCTGTACCTGCTGTGATCTAAAAAAAAAAATCATCTACTATGTATCATAGAATGCATCCAATCAACATCCTCAGACTATTCAAATGTTTGCATGATTATTTATCATTATACCACAGAGCTTTTCTCAAACCTGATTGGCCAGAAGCTGCGGATGAATTTTCTATTTTATATCAATCTTCTCATTCTAATACAGTACATTATCATTTCTAGGATGTTGGATGCACTGCATAATCTAAGACTAACTAGACATACCACATAGTGGTGGTGCATAATATGACCAACACATAAACTGAGACGAAGAGCAAGAATGAGCATTTTGAATGACCAAGATGACCAAGAATGACCAAAGTGCAAAATTTTAGCTTAAGCAGCTCTTGAGAGAGTACATAAGGTGTCAGTTGCAGAGCCCCGTATGGACGAAATTTGGCTTGCATCTAAAGAATGTGGTAGTGATGCAGGGTGTGAAATTTTTATGAAGTTGGAGCTTTTACATCACAAGATATTGGCTAGAGATAAGTGCTAGATTTTTAAATTGAACTTTATTTACTGGGTGGTAGTACTTCACAAATGAATTGTTATGATCCAGAGTAATTTATATCCTCAAGGCCGACTTGCCATAAAAAGTTCATAATTTTATCATTTTAATTTCAGATATGTGGGACTACAAGTTAACCAAATGTCATGTGGATTGGCAAAGTGTAAGTATGTGATATCGTCAACCGTAAATTGTTGTAAAAATTTACGGAAGGAATCTCCAGGACCAGCTCTTTGTAAAAGTACGTTTTCCACCATGGAAATGTCTTCAGGACGGAGGAATTTGCCCTTTGTGGTTTCTCAGTAACATGACAACACAACAATTTAAGAAAAATGTGAGGGAACAACTGTTTCAGAATGTGCTGTTATTGGAAAATAATCAACTTCAGGGTGGTAATAGGGAGCCGTCGTCGATTATTTTCCTAGAACACATTTTCTACGTGATCTTTTATAACTTATCTAAAGTCTGAGTAACTGCATCATTATTGTTTTTGCCTCCAGAATTCATGCGTATAATGAACACAATGCACAATAAAGTCTCTAAATAAAACCTTTCTCCTCTTCCTTCCCTCTATTGTTGAGGCATGTTACCAAAAAATGCTTAGAAGTGCTAAAACGTCATTACTTTTCACCCTTCCAGGTATCAATTCGCCCGTAGTCCAAGTAGTTATTTTCTCCGGTGTAGTAAACAAACTCGCCGTCGTTACTTCCGTTTTTCTGTGTGAAAACAATACAACAATACAACAATAAAACCTTCTGTTTGATGTTAATTGGTATGTAATACTCATGCTATATATTGTAGTCCTTAATTATAAGGCAAGAAATGAAAAAGGACATACAGTATTATGGCCACTTTCTGCAAGTTAATACAGTTTGCTGGGGTATTAATAAAAATGTTTGTGACATTCTTTGGTCAAAATAGCACACAGATCAAATAGCACAAGTGCGAATTTATACTTTTGAGTCGAATCTACAACGCAGGTATGTCATAGGTATGGCATAGACGCGTTTAAAACAGTCCTGAAACAGACTGTCTCTTTCCTGCAACAGTCAATTTCAGTGCATGTTGTTTTAAATAATAATAAACTACAGATCACCATGCCCCCTCTGCCCATTAGCATGTTATATAGATACTGCTTTGGCCGGTATGACAGACATCTGTATGCACAGTTCACCCATTCTGGATGGGTCAAGAATGGCTGGGTCAAGAATTTTTTTCTGAAAATAACAGCACTATAGCATTTAAATTTCTCAAACGATTTCAATAATTGATTTTTACATTCAAGGCTTTATGATCTATGCGGAGTACAAAAAATGTTTTGTCTCTGGTTAACTAGAATATCAAGAGTTATGTCACATGCTGGAAAATAATTAGTTGTCATAAGATATTGTTATAAAAAAGCAAAAAAAAGTTTTTTACTCCTGTGACATCCCACGTTGTAAAATCAGGTAGGCACATGTACAGGTCTTTGCTCACTGGATTTTGGGACAAAAACAAAGTTTATCCACTTAGCTCTTCTGTCCTCTGAGGCTGGGAGCTGATATACATCTGCATGTTGGTCTGTACAGCCGATTGCAGTGCATTTACTGTGCATTTTCCTTAATTTTGCCTTAATTGCGGAGCACCCAAGACTCCCAAGAAATTGTTTAAAAATGTAGCCCCTTATCTCATTCAGTATATGGAGATATTCAGATAGCAGTGGTATCATTCCAATGAGTTTATTTGTGACATAGGAAAGGATATAGATTCTGATCTGAGCGCTTAAGCCCATGTTTTCTGAAACAGGCAGCGCACACAGTACTGGCTTAGATGTCATGTTTTAAAGTTTGTGGGTCGGGTTGGGAGGCCCTCCAGAGACTCAACTGTATGTGCACAAAACCTGAAAAAGTGAATTTTTCATAACATGCCCCCTTTAAAGTAATGAAGTACTCCAGAGAGCGAGTGATACATACGTATAGCATGAGGCCGAAGTTCTCGTCCACCTCGGGTTTGACAGTGCGTAAACGGCTGAGCAGTGGATCCTTAAAGCCCCACAGCAGCTCATCCACAGTGTGCGTCATAAACATGGTGGTCTGAATTGAACTCATGAACATGGCAATGCCTGATCTGACCCAAAAGCTCACATCCTTTAATTTACTCATTACAGCCTGGAGACAAAACATGAGAAACAGACAGAGGATAGATGATTAATCTTCTTTAACAACAACTCTGACAGTAGTGTCAGATCAATCTCAAATCTTGTATGGACTTGTAGGGAGGACACTGTACATTATCTAAAGCTAAAAATGAACTCATTAAAAAAAGTATTGCTAGACAAAAGAAAGAAAAATGTATAGTCATTTACATGGTGGAGCTTTCGGTAAGCAGACTTTTATTTAAAATTAATGGATGGAGTCTCCAGTGTCAGTGCTTTGTTATGGTTTTCCATCACATGAGACTCTGTAGAACTTTCCAGTTTCTCAGTAAGCTTTTTTTGGAGAGGAAAAGTATGTTGAAGGACAACATACTGTATACAGACAATCTGTATATAATAACAGGAAAGGAACAGGAAACTAATTTCACTGGTATTCCACAACATTATGCATAACTATAGATAAAAAAAAAAGCATAATGCATCCTTCAGTGACAAATGAAATCGTAATCATTGGCAAATTGTTTTTGTATGAGAGGAAATAAACACTTTGGAACATGCTGTTATAAGAACAGTGGTAACAGCAACTCTGATTCACATCAGGCCACATTACACAACACTGATTCCTATATCCACTGCCTGTGGTGTTTTGTTCCTTATGTAAAATACATGGGGCCCCATATTGGGCATCTCATTAAAACATGTAATTTTATTTAAAAATCCTGCAGCAGATTTTATGAGATTCTGCTCAGACATTAGTGCTGATTTGAAGCAGAATGTGTAATGGCCAGGATGTCATCTGAGTAGCGTAATCACAGAGATGTTGATTGCTATAATTCACTGTTCTGGCAGTGGCATTTACCACCATGTGAGCCAAGTCAACCTCAGACCCCAAAAAACCCAGGGTGTCTGTGTGTTATCTCTATTTTTGTGATAGGACTATGGAACACAGCTCGACCACTGCGTCTCTTCGATGGCGGGTGTAGTGTTTCATAAACCCAGGCTTGAATAAATCTACACACTGCTAATCTTTACTGCAAGGTTCCCTGGACATGTTTTTTTGTGATAACGTTATCTTTAGCAATCATAATTCTAGTGCCATTACAGATTTCCTGAAGGATGAGGGCAGCGTGTTACAGGCATGTTTGTGGGCTGATCAACATTTGGTCAATATAGCCTGGTGAAACTATACTGATAAGATGCCACATTTATCCCCATTTAACTGTCAATGCAATACATTGCTGTTTAGTAACACTGTTTAATAATGACTGGACCGGTGTTGTAATCTTTAGTCTCTTACACTCATCAATGAAGTGTCATCACAGTGCATGGAGAAAGATTTTGCAAACTTGTATGAGTCAAGATCGCCATTACCACTAGACCACAAGAAGTCATTACCACTAGACATTTCCAAATGCACTGGATAACTGGAAACCTTCAGAAACAGTAGAAGATGGTATGATTGCCTTTATATACTATGATACACTGTGTGCTCTTATTTTCATCCTGACAAAATGAAATTTGTTGGCGAATGCCGGCATGTTTGTCACATTGTTGGTCATGAACAAATGTGCTGCATGAATATGGGTGGAGCAGGGGGTATGACATAAAATGTTCAGGGAACCCATTTTGAACTAGGTTTATAATTCTTGTCCCAACTCCCAACATGGGATATCCATTATTTACTGTATATCACCCCATTTCAACATGAATAGGCTTCTTCACCCAAATACTAACTATACAGAATGAATGAATGAATGAATGAATTTATTTGTAACCAACAAACACAACAACGTATTTGCTTACCCGCTTCTATTTTAATCCACACTCCATTACAACATGACTATATTAAACTAATAAATCTATTTCCATAATATTCAGTAACACGAACCTTCTTTTCGAGCTTATTTAAGCCAGCTGTCAAATGATGCTCTCAATATCTGCAAGAGATTGAATAACTTTACATGACTTACCACAGCTGGGATGTTAACAGTAGTTATGAGATCCTCATTCGGGTCTCCAGCTGACATTTCACGCACAAACACGAAGGTTTTGGGGGTCAGAGCAGAAACTTTGGTTCCGTCTTCCACAAAGGTGACATTCACCTTTGGTCTGTACTCCCTAAATCAATCCAAGACAATGAAATACAATAGAATTCAATAAAAACAATTCATCAGGAGTGAATTCAGTGTTAAGAAAAAACTATTTGTTTGCACATTTTTTGTAGTAGTTATTTTTTTGAAGAAATCATTACACTAGGTCATTCGGCATTTATTTCTGAATTATATACGACCAAGCAAATGACAACTGGAACAAAGTACTGAATCGGATGCAACTCTGTTCTAGATCATTAAGTGTTCATTAATTTATTACAATTAACCTTGTAACCAAGTACTGGTAAAGGATCAAACTGATGTGCAAATACACAAACAATCTACTTAGATACATGTAAATTTATACAGATGTCAAATATAAAATTCATGCATGCTGGCATTTCATTTTTAAAAAAGTCCGCGTAATGTAGTCCCAGTAAAGAAAGAATGAAAATTAGATTTTGAAATATCCTCAAATGATATTTAAGGTATTACAGTAGAAATTGTATCACTTCCATTTGCAAGATTGAAGCAGAAATTGCATTCACTACTCCCTGGAATTCAGTGCAATACTGATTTGTTAAATGTTAAAAATAAAGTAAACATTTGTAGGACTGCAAATTCCATAAATCAGCTCAAATGAACTTAAGTGAAACCAGGAAGTTCAGTAGCTTTTACAAACATGATGCTATATCACAAATCAGAAAGTATGGGTGTTTACTATGACTCAATAAATAGAATAGAGCTGCCACACTGTAGATAACACATTAGGGTGTGTCCGTGTGGAATTAAAGCTATTAAGGCACTAAAAGCAAACGTTCTTTTATTGCACTGCATTTAGCCTTGGAAATTCATAGACTGCTTTAACTGCAAATGTTTTCATTCCAGCACTTTAATTTATTAGAACGTCTTAATGTTTTAACCAATTAAAGCAAGCATTTAGCTACAAACCCCATTTCTAGAAAGGTTGGAAATGCAATAAAAACTGAAATCTGCAATTTATTAATTCACTTGAACCTTTACATAACAGAAAAAAGGACAAAAAAAAAGATTTTCAGCATTTTCAATTATGAAATTTCAGTGATGCAGCATGCTCAGAAAAAAAAAGGTTGGACCACTGGGTCACATCAGCTTTGCTTTTAATGATAGTTTTTAATCCTTTGGGAACTGAAGATACTAATTGTTGCAGTTTTGCAAGTGGAATTTTTGCCCATTCTTGCTGTGTACAAGACTTGTACTGCTCAACAGTCAATAGTCTCTGTTGTCTGATTCGCCTCTTCATGATGTACCATACATTTTCAATAGGAGACAGATCTGGGCTGCAGGCAGGCCTGTCAAGCCACACTGTTGTAACTCAACTCACAGAATGAGGCCCTGCATTGTCCTGCTGAAATAGACATGGAGTTCCTGGGAAAAGACGTCGTCTTGACAGCAGCATATGTTTCTCCAAAATACATATATAAGCCTCTGCATCACTGGTACCTTCAAATATGTGCAGATCATCCATGCCATGGGCACTGATGCTCCCCCATACCATCACAGATGCTGGGTTTTGCACTTTTGCTGCTAACAGTCTGGATGGTCTAGAACCTGAAGTCGGTTTTTCCCAAAACCAAGCTGAAACCATCTCGCCGGTGTTTCTGTGCAAAATAAATATATGGCTTCCTCTTTGCATAATACAGTTTCAGGTTGCATTTCTTGATGCAGTGACAAACTGTGTTAAGCGACAATGATTTTCCAAAGTACTCCCGAGCCCATGTGGCTGTGTCCATCATGGTAGCATGACGGTTTCTCAAAGACTACCACCTGAGGGCTCAATGGTCACAGACATTCAGTAGCGATTTCTTCCTTTGGCCTTTACACACCGACATTTCCCCTGACTCCCTGAATCTTATGATATTATGAACTGTAGATTATGAAAGACCTAAATTTTTTGCAGTCTTGCACTGAGAAACATGATATTTGAACTGAGTGATAATTCTCTCATGAAGTTTGGAACAAAGTGGTGAAACACGACCCATGCTTGCTTGCAAAGCCTAACCTTTGGTGGATGCTACTTTTATACAGGGTGAGTCAAAAGACTCAGACATCCTTTTATTTCAGATATGAAAGGGAAAATGACATATCTGAATAGCCCAGCAAGTAATGGGTGATGGGGCCTATCTTTGAGGCTATGTCCAGAACATGGCTGCCATATTGAAAGCTGCTATATTGGATCAAGGGCAAGAACGAAGACCAGAATTGTCTCAGAAATCAATTGCCACAATCAGGTTTGCAATATCTCTTGTGGTTCAAAAGTTAACACAGAAAGTTGCAACAACAACTGGGAACGTTGCCTGTGATGCTGTTAGAAAAAATGCACCAACAAAGACCGGATCAAACAGAAAAAAAATCTTTTAATTCTTGCAAGGGAACAAAACAATGAACTTGTTCATGAACATTCAAAGCCTTGTTCAGAGGGGCGCTCCATCTGTACAGTTCACTTCAATTCTGGTCTTCCTTGTCTTCTTTGATATGCGACATGACCACCTTCCCATTGGAAAAACTTGATCCAACATGGCGGCTTTCAAGATGGCGGGCATGTTCTGGACAAAGCCTAAAAGATAAACCCCCTCACCCATTACTTGCTGGGGTGTTCAGATATGTCATTTTACCATTGGTTTCTGAAATAAAAGGGTGTCCTGAGTCTTTTGACTCACCCTGTGCTTAATGAGTTAAATAAAAGTTTAAACTATTTAACAAATTACAGTTGTTAGATTTCATTGCATGTTTTAGAAAGTGTCCAAACCTTTTTGGAAATGAGGTTTATACATAAAGTATGGATTAGTGCATATGTCAATTGCTACCAAGTATTTACCAATTATTTTGAAACATTTACATGAATCGAGTATGTAACAAAGATTATATTTCACTAAACACTAATAACATGCTCATTTAATAATTTTCTTTCTGAACAGCTTATCTATTCAAACACACACAGTTGATTTCTAATGACTGAGACTATTTCCAAGTATCGGTTATCGACATGTTAGCACATGCTTTCAGTAAAGTAGAGTTCTCAAACACCATTCTTCACTTAATAAAAGAAAGGCACAGCTGAAAGCCTTGGTCAGTTAAATTATGTAAAGCCTGTGTTAGATGATTTTCCGGGGTTGTGTGAATTAAAAAAAAACTAACGCTTTTGAGTGTACTGTTTACACTAAATGATTCATGTTCGTGTTTTATCTGTAATATAGCTGTTCTATCATATTAACAGGAAGCGGTCAAGATAACACATAACATAATAGACAGAGAGGAGGCAGTGTCAGCTGAATCAATAGCAGGGGAGTGTAACCTATAGTAACTGTTCGTTTACTTCTTGTATTCACTGTCTATGCACCTACTGTCTATGTCTAATACTGTATCTTGCACAAGAGAAGTAGCCTTTGAAAAAACCAAAAGTTGAATTGAATTGAAGTCCCTCAGAAGCAACAACTAAGAACATCATGTTATAACTTGTATGTTTTTCTAACTGATTGCATGATAAATTGAAAAGTGAAGCAAAGGAGATGGAGAATCTTATTAGATTCCAGTCAGTGGTTCCTCAATCATCCAAAGGTTTTTTTTCTCTCAGTTTTACTGCATGCATTCTTGAACAAAAAGACCAATAAGAATAATATGTTGTTAATGTTAATGTTTGCAATTATTAATCTGACGCAGTAAAGCAGGATGTTGTTCAGTTAGTCTTGTACATTTGAACAACTGACTGTAAACTGGAAAAGGTACACACTAGAAATGTACACACTAAAGTGAACAAACAGTGAGGGTGTTCAGTGATCTGAGGGCGTGGACATGAACTTTTTGTTTTTCCTTCTGGACTGTACTGTGCTTATCACAGCCTCATTTGGTCATTCGGTCTTCATGCAAAATACACTGCGAAAAACACCGTTTATGCAAATCCAAAGAAATGCAAAGATGAGAAAGAAGAGGAACATGCAAAAAAAAAAAAAAAAAAAAAATCTGATGCCTTTTTTTCATTTCCTAAGTAAAATATAAGGTTGTGCACTGAAGCTGATTAGATAGTTACACACTCATAGTGAGAAGTTAATACTGAAATTATAAGTAAAGATGTAGGTAACTACAGACATTTATGCTACTACAGAGAAACATCTGTGAAAGATGATCTACCTTACTTGCTTTCATGTGCGTCAGACTTTGCTAACATGGGACAAGAGATCAAAATAACTCAGTGGTATGTAACACTTTGACGGA
>JAOVVH010000026.1:3061706-3072095 GCA_028566435.1 Scorpiodoras heckelii | reverse complement strand
TCTTTCTTGCAAAGGTTTTTTGTTAAAATAAAAAAGTCAGTGATTATTAGCTGATTGTAATTTAAGAACATAGTTGGTCCACATGTTTTACTCATATGATAATAAAGTAACCCTAACACCTTTTTGATCTATCTATATTTTTTCACCCCAGCCAGGTGATCAAGAAGATGTTAGGCTTATTCACATATCTGTATCGGTCAAACCCCAACCCCCTGCTATTTTCTTTTCCTTTCACTTTCCTTAGCAGTTGCATGTACAGTATGAACATGTAAAACATATAAAACAATAATTATTTCTGGCTTGTCCACATTTAAACTATGTAAATGTACCATGTATCTCTGAGGTACATCCTTTCCTCACTCTCACTCACTTATACAGGTTTATCTTTTTAGGTATACATAGTTAGATAAGAAAGAAAAAGTTGTATAAGAAAGTGAATGTACCTAGTTTTTGACAAGACCTCATCTGTTTTTCTGTCTAATTTAATGAAGTTATTTACTTGGTAGACATAGTGTTTACCATAATTACCATTATATGTTATACACTTGAAAATGCACAGAGAAATTATGAAATTACTTACCTGCTAGGTTTACTCACATGATTATCAGTCTAATAGCTCTGTCTCTCTCTCTGTCTCTGTCTCTGTCTGTCTTTCTGTCTGCAGGTAGAGACAGCACCAGTCGTGGACACCTGGACATCAGGACTTATACACCGTGCCAAGCGTTCGCTCCTTTGGCGCTGGAACACCCTGAAGCCGGTTGGTGCAGGATGCAGAGATAATTACGAGTGTGGCACAAATTTCTGCAGGTAAAGAATGACACAAATGACCCATATCTTCTGTCAAAATGTTGATTACTTTTACTCCAACAGAGGCTATTGCAAGAGTTGCAGTTCCAGCTGCAAGGTTCATATTAATGTGCTTGTTCTAAAATGGTATCATATCCTTTATTATCCTATTAATAGCAGCAACTTACACAGGGACTTGTATGGAGGGTGCACCACAAAAACAAGTTTAGAAAATCACTGATATGTTAAAGTGTTCTGCGAGATGTTTGTGCAGCATCGTCAGACTGCAGTCTGCAGTGTCAGCACTTTGTTACAGTCAGAGGCAACGCTGTAACTTTAAGAAAGGAAAAACAGTTTCCTAGTATCATGATAAGCTGTTTTTTTTGTTCCTGTGAAAGAACAGAAGCTGTTGAGAGTTATGCAAGAACTTCATGAACAGACATCTACAGACTTTGCAAGATATGAGTAAAAAAGTATATTACTTTTAGCATTCAAATCATAGTGACTCATAATTTTAATACTACACATACTAAAGGTAATAAAAAAACAATACTTCCCGCTAATTCCTGAATGTTCCTGAAGGTACCGGTTTCATCACAGTCCTAAAATAACATGTTTACTTAATATGGTTGAGTCATACGATTACTGAACATTGACCCCATGGGGTTTGATAAAGCACATATCAGGATATTAAAATATGAACGGAGTCGGCAGTAAAGAGAAATTAGGGGATGATTTTAATCTTATCAGGGCTGCTTCAGTCTAGGCATAAGTCACAAGGGAAGGGAAAAAAAGTGTCCCAGTTGTCTGTTCTGTCTTTTGTGGGGCAGAGGCTCTCAAAATGTTTGCAGCTAGGGACACTTTTAAGTGCGAAAAAAATTCCAGGGGAGTCCTCAGTTCAATTTTCATGAACATAATTCAGACTAAAAGTGCAGGCCCATTATATGAATATGTAGAGCAATACAGTATACAGCTAATTTGGAGCCATAAAGTTATTTTTTTATTCCTGAACTTTCTGCTGACACAGCATAATAGGTCCATGTTGCTGTAGCCCTGCTTGCTTTGGTTAATGAGATTAAATCTGTTCAACTTAAATTAAGGCTAATAACTATAGAAACTCAATAAAGAATGTATAGTTAATTAAAGTGACTTATTATAATGAAAAAAGTAATCAGAGACCTACTGGCTATGCTTCACAGACTATGGGGGTTGCTTGGTCCCCATTTTGAGAAAAAAGTAAGCTTAAAAAAAAGAAAATCAGATGATATAGCATTACACGAAATAGGTGTGGTAAACCACAAGACACACTTTCATTTGTACAGATACAACTATGCCAGAAAAAGAGCTGATTCAGAAGTACACTGAAACCTGTATGCAGATTTTACAGGACATGTAAACATTAAATGTAGCTCAGACATTCAACCTTAACACACGAAGTGTGAGATCACCGGACAGGGAAAACCACATCATAATATACACTGAATTATGTCACTGCTATGAAGTTGTCTTGCACTTATTTGACATCGAACTTATAAAATCCACACAGTTCGTCTGGAGTGCACAGTGACTTTGGCCTGTTTATAGCAAGATCGTATCTGGATAATTTACCCTGTTATTTTTCCTGTCTGTTCCTCCAGGAGAAACATCTGCACATTCCAGCCTAAATCGTCCTCATCCTAACAGCAACGGATTGCACTTCTCCTGAAAGAAACTGAACAGATCATTCTGGGAAATTAGACACTTTTGGTACAATAACAAATCTAATGAAAGAAAACTGGAGAAAAAAAACAACGACTAGATATTTGAAATCTAATTAAAGCAGACAAGCATTTTAGCATTGAAATCATATTTTTTAAATATTTAATGAAGAAAGGTGGGGAAAGAAAACAGACAAGTGACAAATGAAAGGAGAAAAACCTATACTATGATGAAACCCTTCTATCTTGATGGGCGTGGCCTTTTTCAGGATGACTCCGCCCCATCCACAGGGAGTGAGCGTTCATCTTATGCCTATACAGTCACCAGAGCTCAACCCAAATGTACACCGATGGGAGATTTTGAAGTGATGTATTAAACACCAACTGAGGGATTATCTTTTGAAAGAATGGTGCTCCAGTACAGTTCCACAGACTTGTGAAACTGTACTGGTGCTCATCCAACATTCGTAAGGTGTTTTTATGCCTGTTTTTCCTTTAATTTGTCAGCTGTCTGAATATCGGCTATATTCATTTAGCCAATACAGCCTACTTTATTTCACAAAATATACTCAATCTATATATATATTTAAAAAAAATGAATAAATAACACCCATTTGGTTTATGGACAGTTTGTTAAAGCCTTATTTTTTTTATTTGTCAATACTAGCAACATCACAGTCACGTAATGTAAATACTGTTTGTTAGTGTGTACTTTCTTGAAACATTCTTGATATTGTTACATTAAGAGTGCAATATGTTGTTTTTTTTATTCTGGCATTTTTAAAAAAAAAGAAAATCTGAATTGAATAAAAAGACAGTGGAAAGAAAATACGTGTGCAAAAAAAATACAATTCAGGTGTGAGTTGAATGACATTAAAATTCATTAAAACATCATTTCTATGGATGACATTTAAAATGATTTTACATCACATGACATATTACAGGAAACACATGGCAAGACATTTGACAGTTGGGTGCTCAATAATGTGCAGCTTTAAAAGAGAGAAAAAAAAAAAAACAAAGATGTGTGAAAGAAAAAATATATATTAAAACCTATTTAAAACATCACGGTAGATTTCCAATTTGAAACCTTCACCTAAAACTATGATTTAAAAAAAAAAAAAAACGATAACTGACACTGACACTGACAAAAATGTATAAACACTTCAATAGTGGTTATCTATTCCCTTTTTTAAAAAATCCAAATCGAATTATAGTGGCAATATGTAGTATTATGATGTCTCTAAATATATCAGTAGGCACACGATTGCTAAAGCTTCCAAATGGCCATTAGGAGAGTCAAATAAAATGGCGAAGGCACGCTTGGCTTTCGAGCAATGTAAGACAATTCAGAAGTGGTATTAGAAATTTGAGAACGTCTTTGAAGTACAACATCAGTGGTGACGTGAGTTTGGTACAAAACCACCAACACAAACTGACAATCGCACGCATTATATAAGTGATAAGTTTAAAAAACCTATGGTGGTGTGTTTTTCATGATGAAGTGTGTATACATTTTTTTGGGCCCCTCTGTATATAAAAAAAATCATGTTGCACTCAAGAGCAAACAAATTTATGCACCAGTAACAAATAAAATTTGCTACAAAATCAAACAGAATTTAAGACATAAAGCATAATATACTTGTGAACAGAAAAATTACAGCCAAACTACAAATTAGTCAAAACACCAACCTCCAACACCACGAAACTTAATTTGTTCTGCACTTCTTCTTTTAATACACTGCAGAAAATGGAGTCGGAATTCAACGGCCTTGTGGTATAAAGCTAAAAACTGCAATATTTACTATTTTATTTGAATGGTATTTATACAGCGGTTCTCTCAGAGGTTACAATCGGCCATTACTTAGTGTCAAAACTGATGGACACTGACGGACAGATTATTTAAGGTGACACGTATGGGGGAGGAATCCCTAAACAAATAAAATAGCTACATATCAGTTCAGTAGTCATGAACAGATTTTATGCACCTATAGTTTGGGACGTAGCCTTTGGGAAGTTAGTATTTGGGACAAAGGGTAAAGTTCCATAATGGGTCTTATTTAACAAAATGAAGATGAAAGGATTTATGTCTAAGTAAGTGTGTTAGTATGAACATTTACACAAGAAATGTGTTTTTTACAAAAATCCTGTAAATTCTAGAGAAAAAAATCCCTTTGTATCCTATTCATGCTCAGGGGCAGGTATAAATATATGCATAAGAAGATGAACTATTGTAAAACTTGACTTGATGACCTTCAAATTGTATAATTTGCTTGCATTGCTGCACTTTTTTTTTCAAAGAAAAAATTACAGCTACAGCATTTAGCAGATGCCCTTTTCCAGAGCCAATTAAAGAACTGCTTTCGAGTCTCAACCACAAACACATCCTCATGCTAGCTCACTAAAATACTGAGAATATTTTGTTAAAACCAGTCGTTTACTATTCCAGGTATTAATTGTTATATTTTAAAAAAAAGGATGCAAACCATAATTTAAGACAAATAAAACTAATCATGACGAAAGAAAAAATTGTAGAGCAGAACCGTAAGCTGGAGACAAATGACTCAGCTGAGGGAATATTTAGCGCTCGCTTTTTATTATCTATATTAAATAATAATAACTTTCTTTCTTGTCAGTTTTGTGGGCGTCGCTAAATGCAAATAAGCTGTGTTGTGTACACACTTGGAAATTTATATGTAATTGGCATTTCTCAACACAAGCAAGTATGAAGAAAAGCAGCATTTCAAAGAAATTTAGTAAATCCAGCAGAAATGTGTAGTTTTTGTTTTGTGATCTGATTCGCTCGTCCTTTAAAACCTAAACTCGTTTCTGTTAAGCCAGTGTGAATGGGAAATTCAAGGCGTAATTTTTGGGAGTATCTTACTAATATTCTGGGGATTTTTTTATAAACATAAAAACAAACAACCAAACAAGAAACTTGAATATCTGTTAATTTAAAAGCACAATAAAATTGTCATCAGCACCGTGTTTAGAATCAGAATAAACACTGGGTTATATAACCATGAACACTGCAACATTGGAAATTTCCCAACATTTAGAGGCAACCTTAGGTAGCACAGTAATACTATGTAAATAATTAAAGTAGTATCATGTTCATCTGTGTATTAAACCAACAGCATTTCTTCAACTACACACAATTAGATTATAATCATGACTAAAAATATTTAGCAAAAAAAAAAAACCCTTTGACTATAACTGATGAAATGATGGCAGAGGATGCTACTGTCCAGAGCCTTATTCAAGCTTATGTACAATGTGAAGAATTTGTAGATGAACACATACTATGAATAATTCATAAATGCACAATATTTATAAACACAGTTATTAAAATTACGGTAATACAAGTAATCATGGAATGATTTGTGAAATGAACGACATTTGAAGATTTTATGAATACAGTATTTTCTGAAAGTGTAAGTGACTGTAAGTGATGACTGTATTATGGCACCGCATGCAAAAACACACCCAAAGCTATTTCTGCATGCTTGGTGTACACCCAAAGCTATTTCTGTTTTAGATGTAATGCAAAGTCAGTCTTTCTAAATTGATCCGTACGTGTGAAAAGTCCCGCATTCGCTCACATTACCGAAGAGTTTTATGATCGGTTCAGTGCAAAGCCACTTTTCAGTCTCACATCTGGAGAGGCTGCATTGACGTTCAGAAAAAAAACATCCACTTCCTGTTGGGTTACGATGTCAGCAACGGCTGGCGTTCTTCGGGCGTGCTCCGCTGCGGAGAAACACAAATTAAAACGGTTTCTCAGAATGTTGTGCAAGATGCCACACATTTACACCCAACAGGTTTTCAATGCACAGGAAAGAAATCTACAATTTTATAATTGTTCATTCATTTTTTTAAAAATAAAACAGTTTGCAGAGTGAAATATTGGATACATGCCCGGTTTGCATGATTTAATTCAAGAATATACACATTTTTTTGAGATTTTTAGCACTTTATATTTAAATCTTGCAACTTTTCCACATACTTTTCAAAAGCATATGAAATGCTGTTCTCAGTAATAGTTTTAAAAAATGTTGAAGTAATAATTTTTTTCTTTTTGTACTTTGTACTAAATTCTAAAACAAATTTTTATATTAAATATGTAAAGTTTTATTAAAATAACTATTAATAAAAAAATTCACAGGATGCAAGTTAACATTATTAAAAAAAAATAACAAATGCTGCACTTTAAATCTATGAAGATCTATAGGTATGCTCAAAGCTAATATTTTTTTTGCCCCCATATATTTTAAATGAGATATTTGGCATAATTTATTTAATTTTTTATTAATTATATTACAATAAATAATAAATAATATTTCTTAAATAATCAAATCAAATCAAATGAGTTATTAAATAATAAATAATACTGTCAAATAAATATAATATAATATTCTTATAAATAATAAATTATTTTACAATTTATTTGTTGCACATATTGTAATGCACTTTATTCCTCACCTCTTGACGACATATGAGCGCGATGAAGACCATGCCTAATAAGATGCCAAGACCAATAATGATGAAGGGAATGTTAATCACAACATTAGCCTTGGTAACCAGTACATGGAGCTTTTTGGCTGAATCCTCATCGATTAGGACGCTCTGGTAAATGGAAAGAAAATGGTGTGGGTCAAGACTCTGAGGTCTTTAAAATATCCATTTAAAAAAACTACAGATTAGCAGCTTAACTCTTAACCTGCTTTATGAAATAACAGGTCATTAACTGCAATACAACAATATTGACAACTGTCACATAATCTGTCACAACAAAAGAATATTTTTAAGTGATTATAGGAACCAAATGAGACACTTAAGCTAAAGCAAGCTTATTATATCCTGTATATTTTTACACGATTCTGCACACTTTTTTTGGAAATTATGTAATCTGCCTTTCAGGTCCTGATTTGTTCTAATTTGGTCTGCATCCAGACAAATTCAAAATAAATGCAATATAAATATCTACGGTTAAACACAGTGATGTGTTCATTTTGTTTGCATTGTGTGGATTTGTGTGGAATCAACTCCAAATCTTCGTGTTTGGCTCTTAGTTTTTAGTGACTAGAATCACTGAAATGACTCTTTCCAAGATCATTTTTTTTGTCTTTTCCCCCAATTTGGTCATGGCCCATCATCCCACCTATCAGCATTTCTTCCATATCATACAACAGCTACTAATCAGAGCGCTCCAAGACATGTGACACTGCATCTTTGCAAGATGCTGCAGATAAAACGTTAGGAAGCGGTGTAACACATGTGCTCCCATCCACCTCTGTATGCATTATGAGTTGATCGAGCATATGCTACCCCTCCCACCCTGAGCACATGGTCAGTTTTGCTCTCTGGACTCCCAGCCATGGGCAGCTATCTCATCATTGGGACTCGAACTCACAATCTTCAGATAACAGGGTGAACGCTTTACTGTTGCACCATTCACCAGACCTTTCTGGGATCAGTTTTGATGTGAACTGAAAGTAGGATAGAGATATGATGATATACACCATTCTTTAAATAGACTATATATATTGTGTGTGAAGCAAACAAGTGACCTGATTGAAAGGGCTTCACATGTTGCCCAACGCTGCATAATACTTCATTCAATGCTTCATCCGAATCATTCATTGATCTACGAAATGATTCACTGAATACCACATTCATTTTTAACCCATGAAGCTGTCATACAAACTACCAACTTTTGCTCCATAGTGTCATGAGATAATGCTTTCTGACAGGGCAGAAAAGACAGATAAATATAACCATAAAGCTGAGATACAGCTGGAAAACAGGATAAGATAGGACAACTCGGTAAGCCATGGTTAATAAACATGGTTCAACTAAGGACACCGCACTTTCACGGTTTCTCTCATTCCTTCAAAGGATTACAAATTGAAATATTACTCGCATGAAAACACGTTGTGTCATGAGATCGACAACATAATGTAATGTAAAGAGTTCCCACACGTTACAGAAAGGTGCTGGAACAGAAATATGCTTCAAAATACAATCCAACCAATCAATAATGAAATCTGTAGCCAAGTGCATTTATTCCAGGATTTTTGCAATTTTGTCAATTAGTTGATGTAGGAACAATCTTAATAACAATGAAAATGTCAGTCATAATTTTGGTGACACATACTGTTCACTCATTTTCTTATAGACCCAGTTCCAGCTCATATTCACTCCTAATAAAGCATTTAGTTTAGTCATACTTGTGCTGTGTCTTGCTCCACCAAGTGAACAGCTTCGTGCTGAAAGGGCCAGATAATACACTTTCAATGGGAATTAAGAATACCGTACTAAAATAACATATGTTCCTAGGTTTAGAACATGCCTAATGTATTCACAATTCTTATAATATGATTATCTGCTGGGGCCTCAGGTTTCTAGCACTTTAGAAGCTTAATACTTTTTAATCGATTAACTAACTTGCCTACTGTGTTGTTGTGAAATGTATAAAAGTACAGACGAACATCGAAACACCATCAGCTGGCTGAAATGGAAAATTAACACTGAGCAGAATATAAAAAAAAACTGCGTGGAAAATAACATCTGTAGATAAATAATGAAACAGCAGAAACATGATAGCCAGAGACCTTTCAAAATTACCCACACACAGAATGAACAGAAGGTGTTCTCCAGCTAAAAGAGCTTTCCAACTGGGTAATGATACGAATTACTATCAGTAGCTTCCCACCGAAGCTGGCCTCAGCAACAAAAAAGCTAAAACAGTATCATATTCTTAATGTCTTTCGCCTGATTGGCTTCCAGCTCCTGCCAGGCAGTGAAGAGACAGACTTGTTTCAAGCTTAAAGCTTAGAGTGAGCAGAAATACAGTTTAGACATTGTTAATGTTGTAAATGACTATTAAAGCTGGAAAGAGATGATTTTATCCAGAGGAAATGTGATGGCCAGGAAGTGCTTTGTTGCTAATGGGAAATTTCTACAGGGTTAAAAAATACATTTTGAACAAGGAAGGCTACCATCACTCCATTTTGCAACACCAAGCAATACCCAGTGGACAGGGCTTGATTACAGCCAATCTCATCCGCGACAGGACATGACCCAAAGCACTGCTCCATATTATGCAAGTTTTTTTTATAAGCAGTCAGCTGTAATTTGTGTGTAATGGATTGCCTAGTGCAATCATCTGATCACAACTCTACTGAACTCTTGCGAAAGCATCCTGACCGGATGGTGTAAAAAAAAACCCAAAACCAAACAAAAAAGCAACAACAACAAAAAAGCACCCCTCAAGCTAACCTGACTTGTGGTTCCTCAGGAAGCATGGGGTGAAATTGATAAGGCTGCTGTGATTGCTGCAAAGTGAGGATGATTTGATGAAAGCCAAGTTTAAAGCACTAAATTGTTATTTGTGTCAGAAAACATTTTTTTTCTAATCTTGTATCTCTAATCACTGTATTGACTATGTTTTTTATTCATTGTGCAACTTACTGGACGAATAAGAGAATGAGTTTTAATGGGAAATGATCCCAAACATGCAGTGTATCTGATCTGAATGGTGTCATGTCGCCAATTCCTCTCTGATACCATTACACACTTCTGAATCACAGGTCTGAATTACTATTACACGGATATTGGGCGATATATCAAAGAACATCTTATTCTTCAGTTTTATTTCTTCATTTCCTTTCATTTTACATCAACTTTGAACTGTATTCATTGTTATTGATTATATTTATTTATTTAAAATCTGTTAACCTATTTTATTCCTCATGGAATTTTCTGTGCTTATAAAGAGAAAGCTCGATATACCGAAAGTTTTGATTTTTGGTAGATATTTTCACAAAACTTTCACTTAAGCAGTCCCAAGTATTAAATCAGCATGTGGACATGCTGATTATGACTACAGGAGGTTAACAGCAGG
>JAOVVH010000026.1:3002357-3013706 GCA_028566435.1 Scorpiodoras heckelii | reverse complement strand
AGCCGCAGGAGCTGCTGCTGAACACACAAACGATGTTCCACTGGGACTGCAGGCCAGGGATAGTATCCTGAAACACACACACAGATAAGTTACAAATAACTGCTGAAATCTGATTGGTCAGAAGGTGTCAATTACATTATTATAACAACAGCTCTTTCTTCTACATTATTGTTCCTATAGTAACGACTTGTATAGCAGACGCTCCACATAAACAGTCAAAAATGTCTAACTAGAGACATGGTGATTAGAGATATGGTGAAGTTTTCTTGATGATTATTTGACAGTTTTGAGTGTCAGTGCTTCATAGCAGTCAGAAAATGAGAAATACTGCAGGCAGGAGAACATTGTTCTTTGTGGGTTTTTAAGTGGCAATATAAAAACCTATTTTTTTTTTACTCCTTATTAACTTCACAAGAGATAAGAAAAAGAGATACATAACGTTTTGTCTAATTTATCAGAAAAAGATTTCTCAAATATCTAACAGGACTGAACCGTCCAAGTCACTAACCGTGGATGAACTTCATCGATAGACATTTCATACAGATTCTTCTTGGCTTCTGTATCATACAGCTTCACTGTGCCAACCCCACTGCCCAACAACAACTGCAGAGAGAACACAATCAACATGATTCATCAGTATGGCCAAAAAGCAAAAAACAAGCCTAAATGCACCTGTAACAAAGTTTTTTTTTCTACATCACAAAGTACAGAGAAATAATTATCCGGTTAGTCACAGATAACAACAAATAACTTCACACCTGGTTAGTGATTTTCACAGTTTTTTTTTCTTGAAAAAAATTAAACTGATTCAGAAAAGTCATACATTTCTTCTTGTACATTTATTGAATTAGTATGCTAATATCTTTGCTTTCTCCATAACGTAATGTTCTTCTATTTGTGCTTTTAATGCCCAGCTTATACCTTACCTTCACAGTTCAGTCTTCAATCTTGTTTATTTGATTTTGTCTCTTCTTTCAGGAAAGCTTTGTATTATATGGACTTGGTGTTGGGTTGCTTGTATCTACCACTGCTACTCAAGCAAATTTTTTTGTTCAGTTACATAAAACTCCTTACTTACAAACACTCAGATAAAGAACTAACATGACTGAACGGGGACTACTGTTACATCTGAACATTTAACCATTAAAATACAATAGGTTAGTGCTTTAGTGATTGCTTTATTTGTCACATACATTACAGAACAGTGAAATTCCTTTCTTTGCATATCCCAGCTTGTTAGGAAGCTGGAGTAAGTGAACCCTAACCCTAAACCTAACCCATCACTAAGATTTAACCATTGAGCCACCACTGCTCACTGATTAATTCATGATTAGATAATGATCAGTTAATGATTAATTTGTCCCATGGAGAATAAATGCATACCGGTAATTCTCTGTCTAATCATCTTTAAATACAAGCCATGCAGTTAGCTCACTAATCAGACCAAAAGGAATAACTAAACTGAGTCAAAATACTTTGCTGAGTCAGCATCCGGACCGCAATCTGCCCAGTGAAAATCCCTGCTGTGTGCCATTTATATTGTGCAGCTCGTGTTTGAGGAGGCTGTACTGCTTCTTATTTCGTATCATTTCACTCCTCAGTGTTGATCCTTTATAAAAGCTGGACTGCAGTGCTGTGAAAAAGTATTTCCCCCTTCCTAATTCTTTTCTACTTTTTCATATTTGTCACACGTGAATGTTTCAGCTCATCAAACTACGTTTAATATTAAACACAGATAGCCCATGTAAACATTTTTTTAATAATGATTTAATTTATTGAAGAAAAATGCTATTCAATCCTACCTGGTCCTGTGTGAAAACGTAAGTGCCCCCTTAGCTAATAACCAAATTGAATTGATCACTGGGTTCAGTTTCACTAGGCACACCCAGGCATGATTACTGCCAGACCTGTTGAATCTAAACATCACTTAAACAGAACCTCTCTAGCAATGTGAAGAAGGTTAAAGGTCTCAAAATGCAGCATATGATGCTTTATTCTAAAGTGATTCGAATACAGATCTGAAAAACACTGAAATCTGTAAGACTGGAAAGGGTTACAAAGCCATTGTTCTGGGACTTCAGTGATTTTATCCACAAATGGAGAAAACTTGGAAGTGGTGAACTTTCCCAGGAGTGTCCAGCCTACCAAAGAGCACATCAACAAGTCATCCAGGAGGTCACAAAAGAACCCAGACAAACATCTAAAGATCTGCAGAGCTCACTTGTCCCAGTTCAGTTCAGTGTACACGATTCCACAATAAAAAAAAAGACACAGGGCAATTATGGCATCCATGAGAGAGGTGCAAAGTGCAAAATACCCCTGACCAAAAAGAACACAAAAGCTTGTCTCGAATTTGCCAAAAACCATCTAGATGACCCACAAGACTTTTGGGATAATTTTCTATGGACTGATGAGTTAAAAGGTGGAACTTTTTGGGATATATACTTCCTGCTACATCTGGCATAAACCTAACACCACATTCCACCATATGAACATCATGAAAACAGCTAAACATGGTGGTGGTAGTGTGATGCTCTGGGGCTGCTTTGCTTCTGCAGGACCTGGATGACTTGTCATAACTGATGTAAGCATGAATTCTGCTCTCCATCAGAAAATCCTGAAGGAGAATGTCCGCCCGTCAGTATGTGACCTAAAGCTCAAGCACAGTTGGGTTATACAGCAGGACAATGATCTGATGCACACAAGCAAGTCCACCTCTGAATGGCTCAAAAGAAACAAAATTAAGGTTTAGGAGTGGCCAAGTCAAAGTCCTGACTTGAATCCTGTTGAGATGCGTTGGCAAGACTATAAACGGACGGTTCATACTTGAAGAGTGGGTCAAAATTCCTCCACAGCAATGTAACGGACAACACAAATTAATCTTATATTAAAATTAGTTGCATGATCTGAAAAACTTACATTGAGAAATTGGCAATAATGAAAGAGGAGGGGGCAAATACTTTTTCACAGCACTGTAAGTACATGTTTCCAGCACTAATAAAGAATATAATATTGCCCAAAGTGTCTCTCCATCTTGCTAAGGTTAATAAGCAGACCATATAATCAGGGAAACATATAACAACCATATGAGACGCAACACGTAACAAGTTTATTTTAATCTTTGAGTTGCTGCCAGTGAAATAATTAAAATGTGTCACTCTGCAACATGCAGGCAATTAATTATTCAATAATGGTCCTAAGAGATCTTTCATTTAAGATCATTTTTATTACATGCATATATATTATATTATATATTATATTTTATATTTTAAAACAAATTGTTGAGACTCCCTCTACAGACTTCCATTATGGATGTTGAATTGTAAAAAGGAGTACTAGGTTCTCACCAGTCTGTCTGGTTTTGTAGCCCATTCCAGTGAGAGCAGAGGAGATTTGGACATAATGGTGGCTTTTGTCTGCATAATGGGGTTGAAGGACCAAACTTTGACTACACCATCCACATCCAGACTTGCGACTTTTCTACCTGAGCTGTCCACCCTGTTCAAAAAAATAATAGATGTTAATCATTTAGAGAAACTCCTGTGTTAGAAACATAAGTGTTAACATTATAATAAAAAAATAATCATGGTATGTGAATAAGAACCCTGTATATATAAGTTTAGTCATGAAAGTCTTGCCTTGGTAAAAAATTAATAAGAGATTAATGTGAGATATTGTGATTCATAATGTACTTGAATAATATAATTCAGCTTAGTTATATCCTGTATTAGGATCCAGATGTGCAAAGCTGATAGAGATATACAGTACTGTGCAAAAACCTTAGTTTTTAGGTACAACTTTTGTCATTGATGGTTTGTTTTTTGTTTTTTTGTTTTTCTACATTATTGAGTCAGTGAAAAAATATTTTATATTTACAAATGTTACTTTTCCAACAAAAAAATTAAATATCATACAAAAATATTTGTATGTCACTAATGAAAGCAACACATTACATAACAGACCACTTTTCAGACAAAAAACACATAATGAAGGCAGCTGGATTTTGCATGCAAAAAAAGAAGTAAGTGTGACAGTCAAAGTCTCCAGAAGAGCTGTGGCACATTCTCCAAGACACTCAGTAAAACTTAAAAGCTAATATCCTTACAATATAATTTCCATATAGTTTTTTCTTCTATGTAGAAACATCTTCATTATTTTCAAAGGCATCTTTGCTTTACAGCAAGTCTTTGCATGTACCCAAGACTGCTGCAGCGTACTGTACAGTAATTAGCTGGTAAGCTTTACTTTGGAAATTATGTTGTAAGGAAATTAGCTTTTAAGTTTTACTGAGTGTCTTGGAGAATCTGCAACAGCTCTTCTGGAGACTTGGACTGTCACACTTACTTCTTTTTTTTGCATGCAAAACCCAGCAGCCTTCATTATGTGTTTTTTGTCTGAAAAGTGGTCTGTTATGTAATGTGTTGCTTTCGTTAGTGGCATACAAACTTTCTGTGTGACATTCAATTTTTCGTTGGAAAAGCAACATCTGGAAATATAAAATGTTTTTGTTCTGACTCAATAACGCAGAACTAAAGAAAAAACATCAATAACAAAAGTTGTACCTAAAATAAAAAAATAGGGTGCCCAAGACTTTTGCACAGTACTGTATGTCAGAAGACTTGCAGATTTAAGGCTGTGGGGAGTGAATACTTATGCAACCTGCAAATTTGTTTTGTTTTGTTGGTATAAACTTTGTGTCCCTAGGAAATATAGAGTCAGGTTCCACTCTAACGATCTCCACCCACCTACAGTGCATGATGGAAGAGTGATGTTCTCCATACTCCTCCTGACTAAGTTTGATGAACGGCTGCTCCGCCCCAGAGCCGCCCCCTTCACTGATAGCCTGAGCCTGATTGGTTGGCGAGTCAGTTGTGTCGCACTGGCCTTCGATTTGACCCTCAGCTTCAGAAATCTCAACTTTCTTTTCAAAAATCTGTGAAAGAAAACACACCTTGTAAAGCCAGACTATCTGATCACATAGTATATATTATTATTCCTACTGCCTTATTTATGTATGTACAGTTGTGGTCAGACGTTCGCATGCGATCAACATGGACATAAATGCTTCTGGCAGAATTCTGGTTGGATATTTGACCACTCGTTTGTCAGGATTCACAGAGTTCAGTTAAATGTATTGGTTTCCTGGCCCAGGCCTGACTTTTAAGCAGAGTCCTCATATTATTGATTGGTTTGAGGTCAGGAACACCCAACTGTGTCCATGTTTCAACTGTCTAGCTGATGGTTCAAGGTTATGCTGAAGAATTCTAAGGTAGTCTTCCTTCTTCATTATTCCATACACCCTGTGAATGAACCAGTTCCACTGGCAGTAATAGCATGACGCTACCACCACCATGCTTAACAATTGGTCCAGTGTACTAACACCCCCCCCCCCAAATTAAAGCATGTGCACCAAATTCTAGTTTCTTGTCTATTAAAGACGTATGTTCAACACTCATTATGTCCCAGAAAAAGAACAGTTCAAAGAAATCAGTGAAAGCCCAATATTACCATGACATTCAGGTATATGATGTGTGTATGTAAACTTCTGACCACAAGGGTATATACAGTAAATGAATAATAAAGCACCTGTGCTGCTTGTTTGGAGAAAAGCTCTTTTCTTTCTTTCTCATGATCCACCTGCCTCTTTTGCTTTGGAACTGTATCTGGCAATGATGTCATCTTGGACTCTTTTGAGGTTGGGGGGTCCTTTATCTTCCCTGACTGTGAAAAAAAGAGAGAATTTAGGCATTTCACAAGATAAAAATTACATTTGTGTATAAATATGGTAAATCTTTTGCCAGCAACCAGACCAGACAAAGTGGTATCTAAAAAAAAAATAATAATAAATAAAATAAATAAATACATAATAATAATAATAACAATAATAATAATAATAATAATAATAATAATAATAATAATAATAATAATAATAACCTAAAATTTACAATCATTTAAAGACCTTCAGTGCAAAAGTGTTGATGAAAACAACCAGAGGACCAATCAGGAGTTTTTGCATCTCCTCAAAAATTAAACCTGATTGGCCGAAGTTTCCTTCCTCCCGAGACTGGCCTGTGTGGGGGAGGAACTTGTTGCCCCCTGAGCTGTTCGCACTGGGGCTCTTCTGCCCTGAGGCAAAAAGGAGAAGAAATTCCTTGAAGGAGTGGTGGGATTTACGACGCGCTGGCTCCACACCAAGTCCCTGCGACAAAACAAACATGCACGCCTCATTCTCCTCCTACATCCTATAGTCCAAAAATAAATATCTCTGGAGACATTTCGATGAATAAATCAATACAGGGCCTTAAAAGTGAACACGAGAAAATAAGGTCTGTGTAAGAACGACTGCGTAAGCAGAATTAGTGCCGAATGGTAAGACTGTCTTATGACTTGAAGTAGTAGTAGTAGCTTGGAAAAAAACAACAGAAGCATTAATAATTCAATAATTCAATATAATATACTACATTTAACATATTTGTCATGTGTGTTTTTCATATGTGATTTTCATATGTGAATGCTTAATAGTGAAAGAAGGACCAGTATGCCTCATAATGTACCAACTACAACTGGTTTCTCTTCTTATTTAAACCTACAAACTAGCCAATGGGTAGATTTGCAATATGCACAGACAATTCAATAATGGAAAAATCCAGATATTAATCCAAGACTATAATTATGACCTTACAACAAATTTGCTTGCTTTTTTTTTTTGGATATACTCCATTAAATCCAAAAACCAAAACAGAACAAGAAAAAAATTCACAGGAATGTTTATTCCTTGTTGAACATACTGTTAGCACTACAGAAGGCACTAAAAGACTAAAAGAGTCCACGGACAAAATCTGTTTTGATCTGAATCAGTTATCAGAAAACTAATTCAATTCGAAACTGAAATCTGGTGCTGTATATTTAATTCATATGGACAGACTGTTAACAATTAATTGCAGGGCTTCTGTGGTTTTATTAATCGCTTTATCAGTCAATTTCTGTTTGTTTTATTTGCAAGCTTTTGCACTTACATTTACTGGTATTTATGAGTATGGTTGAATTATTACCTAATCCTATTAAAGTATTAAATGGAGTCTGGGGTTGAAATGATACCAAAAAAACTGGGTTTCAGTGAAACAAAATGGAGGTAGATAAGCCTAATGGGCAGAAAACAGGTTAGGCTGCTGACTGTGCCTGTTATATCAATACTGTTAAACTCATTTTAATTTAATTTTAATATAACAGGTGCAATCATGTAAGGAGAAATCTTTGTAAGGAGATGTTTATTTAGCATTTTTGGAAGGAGTCTCCAGTGTCAGTTCGGGTACATGGGTAAGCCTTCAGAACAGAGGGCTTTCTGGTTTCCCGCTAACATGACCAGCTGCATTGTTTAAGTCTTATGAATGAACAAAATATTTCACTGAAATAATCTACATGCATCTTGACTTAGTGCAAAGTATTTTCGTGGAGGGAAATTTACTGCTGCTGATGGAGCAAACAATAGTCACACAGCTTGCGCTTTATCGAACTAAAAACTCTACCACGCTGTCCACGCTTGCGGCTTTTTGTAGTGTTAGCGCTCTATTTACACACAAGTTTCTGGATTTACATCACTGAGCCATAATGCAGTCTGGTTTGAAATCTATCATTTAACAAGATTAGCTTCTGGTCACTGATTCAATTGAAACGGTTCTAGTTAATAGACTCAAAACAGCATCCTTCGGTTCAATTTAAAAACACAACTATTGCAACAAAACTGCTGATTCGGTTCCAAAAGTCGGTCCTCACAGCTCTGTATCCCCGAGTCGGTCCATGTGCTGGACGTAAGCAGGGAGTTTGTGATGCAAAATCTCTTCCGTTTTCTTGGGCTTGGATTCTCCTTGAAGTGCAAATAACTGGGGGGGGGAACAACAGTAGGACAAATGTCATTCACTTAGAGCATACAAGACCTTATACTAATCTACTACCTGACAATGAGAGCAGTATGTCATTACACAATATCAATATGATTCATTCGCACTCAGGACAGCAGATCACTGCAGATGCTCTCGTCTCTGTCCGGAAAGTAATGAGAATGAAATTCCAGCGCTCCATAGGGCTTACGCATGGGAAAGATGGTTCAAGTTCACTTAGATTGGGATCTCAGATAAATGATAGGACCCATTTCAGCTACATTCTAGCCTTCACAGTGTCCAGATGTTTATTTTTTTGAAACCCTGCTTGTGCCTTGTCACTGGAACAATGCGAGCAAGTTTGGAACGACAGTGCTCCATCAAATTCTGGTAAAAGTGCACCAGAAACTGGCGAAATTTTGAAGAAATGTTATGGAGAAGCTATCCTATCATCAGTTCAAGTCTACTGATGGCACAAAGCTTTCAACAGAGTGATCACAGGAGATGAACCATGGGTGTTCGAGTACGATCCTGAGACAAAAATGAATGGCACACGACAACATCACCTCACCCGAAGAAAGCTCATATGAGCAAACCAAAAATCAAGTCACTGTTCATCGTCGTTTTTGATTCTCAAGGGAGCGTCCATAAAGAATTTGGTCCAGAAGGCAACACGGTAAATGTAACATTTTATCTTGGAGTTTAGGAACATCTGAGGAAGAGGATTTTGCGTGTGCGCCGTCAGATCGCCTCTTCGTGGATCCTCCATCATGACAACGCACCGAGTCACACTTCACGGGCTGTGAGAGAATTTTTGGCTGAAAAAAAAACAAAAACAAAACATTCCCGTCCTTCCACATCCACCCTATAACCCCGACTTGGCTCTGTGTGATGTCTTCTTGTTCTCCAAGATTAAAACTCGTTTGAAAGGCCACCATTTTGACGCAGAATGAGCGACATTCTCATTACTTTCTGGACAGACCGTGTATATGTTTTACGTGCTGCTGATTAAGATGGTTTATGATATCATACAACTGGCAGTTTGTTTGCTAAGCATTACACACTCATGATGTCTAGTAGTTTTATTTTTTTCTATACGTATTCGCTATCCATATTCTCTGCGTATTAAGTATTTAAGCTTCAGCAATAACAATAACCTCAGTCAGAACAATACAGATTACAAGACTGAAGATTTCTCCATTCCAATTGGTCAGAATATGTTGATTAATTTTCTATAATAGCAGCTCTGACAATAATGCTTGTTGCAAGGTTTATATTAAATTAGTTGTACTGATATGTTCCTATGGTAACAGCTTACACAAGGACTTGTATGGCAGATGCTGCAAATAAACAGACTAAATAACTTATATTCCTCTAGGTATAATTGAATAAAATGTAGCATGTGCCATTCTTTAACAAATTAAATATTGTTAGCATTGGAAAAAAATCACCTTGGTGATAACAGGCAATCAGATTTGTATAAGATCGGTGTGATCAATAATTAAGGAATTAAACATGTCAGCATGTCACATTGAAGGCTGACATTCTGATCTATCTATCATCTCATATTCGTCTTTTGATCTCAAACCCAAATGTCTTCAATATGGAGCAAAAACAAAACCAATCGTCTGTGCCGTTCCAATACTTTTGGAGGGGACTGTGTATCTGTGCATTCATTATTTACTCTGAAAAGTGATGGAAATTAAAAAAAAAAAAAGAAACAAAAAACTTTACCACTTGGCGAAGTTGTTCATTCTCCTCCTGGATGCTTGTGGTTCGCTGAACTTCAGCATCAAATCTTAGAAGCACAGGCAGGGGTGAGCATATTAAGGAACGTCACATCACCGTACTAGGAAGTAGACGTTTTGCCGTTTTTGTTTTGGTATTAGAAATGTATGAGGTTTCATATCCAATCAGATTTTCACTCTAAATGTGTCTAAATAAGTTATTATTGTGCAACTGCAACAATCAAAGTTCTTCAAAGTTGCAAAGTTTATTTTAGATTGGAACAGTTACGGTATACTTTCTATTTGTTTTATTTAAACATTTAGTCTGTAATCTTACGTTTATTTTAATATTAATTATAGATGGAAAACTTTCAACGCCTTATAATTCTCAAGATATCAGCTATATTTCAAAGGTAAAATACTAAAGTTGACCCTGAAGGTTGAAACGCATTTTGATCTGAGACACTTCAGACCAGATACAAGTTCCAACCTTGAAATGTCCTTAAACAGAATACAGGAAGGATATGCATACACCGGAAAAGAACACTGAGGAAGTTGTGGAGGGAAACGAGGAAAGTATCGGCCCACTGGCGGGAAAAATACGGCGAGAAGCTCGGATTCTGATCCGGTGCTGAAATAAACGGCAGGATGAACCAGTCGCGCCATTCTGCCTGGCCCTGGAGATCAGGAGCCTGCTTCTGGAAAAACTCCTGAGTCTTCTCCAGATTCTTTGACTGCGTAAGAAGAAAAGAAAATGTAAGGATAAAAGGTAAACACCAAATAATAATAATATTAAGCAGATGGAGAAGAAGAAGAAAAAGAAGTAATCTATATTTATACAGAACTTTTCTAAGACAAAGCTTCGCAATAAAATAGCTTTAAAAAGAAATACGGAATTAACATAATAAAAGAAATTAAGACACACACACATACAAAATTAAGCACATTACTGCTGATCATAATTCAAAGGCTAAATAATAAAAGTGTGTCTTTACATTTCTTAAAAGAAAATGTGGAGAGTCTGATATTGAGAGGAAGACTATCACATAGTTTAGGTGCACACACAGCAAAAGCACAGTCTCCCTTTCCCTTTAGTTTAGTACTAGAAACAACAAGAAGCGGATCTCAGTGACGTAGTACTTGTAGGAAAGCCAACAATTCACAAATGTATTCTGGCACTTCACCATGTAAGGCCTTATAGATAAGAACCAATAATCAGTGTCAACCAGTGAAGAGAGGCTAACACTGGGCTGATGTGATCCCTGATAATAATAATAATAATAATAATAATGTTTCTACCAGGTCTGCTGTGTATACCAATGCTCTGTGATAAAATGTTAGTTCAAATAATGGAAAAGAGGGCCAAAATACAAAAAAATATATATATATTATAAATATGTCATGGGGGTAACAGAAAAGATAAGTGAAGGAACAAAAAAATGTCAAATATCACCTTTTAAATGTAAATAAACAGCCTTGACAAAAGCATAATAAATACACCGAAGTTCCAGAAAAACTGGTACTGAAGCCTATGCAAAATACACAGCAACACCTCCTATGCACATCATTGGTTGCATCCACCAGTGTGTATATAAAGTGACAGACATCTATGGGAGCTTCTAGAGCTCTTTCCAACATGAGAATGGCAAGTTATCACGATTTTGCGACTTTCAACACGGTTTAATAGTTGGAGCTCGTGAGATGGGTCATAGCATTTCGGAGGTAGAAGCAAAGTTTGGATTTTC
>JAOVVH010000026.1:2911289-2923014 GCA_028566435.1 Scorpiodoras heckelii | reverse complement strand
CTTCTCTAACACAGTACTAATCACAGCAGCACTTCTCTAACACAGTACTAATCACAGCAGCACTTCTCTAACACAGCAGCACTTCTCTAACACCGTACTAATCACAGCAGCACTTCTCTAACAGTACTAATCACACCAATACTTCTCTAACACAATACTAATCACAGCAGCACTTCTCTAACACAGTACTAATCACAGCAACACTTCTCTAACAGTACTAATCACACCAACACTTCTCTAACAGTACTAATCACACCAACATGTCTCTCACACAGCAGTAATCACAACACTTCTCTAACACACTACTAATTGCACCAACACTTCTCTCACACAGTACTAATCACACCAACACTTCTCTAAAACACTACTAATCGCACCAACATCTCTCACACAGCACTAATCACACCAACACTTCTCTAACACAGTACTAATCGCACCAACATGTCTGTCACACAGCACTAATCACACCAACACTTCTCTAACACACTACTAATCACACCAACATGTCTCTAACACACTACAAAACAAACCAATACTTCCCTTGCACACTAACACAGACCTTAACACATCAACACTTCTCTCACACACTACATAAAACACCAGCATGAGGACTGTGCGTTAGCACTGTGAGTATTAGTGCAGTTGTACATTGATGTGCATCAGTGTGTTAGATCACTATTTTCCAACTTGTTTCTCAAGGAGTAAAACAAAAGGCTTTCCAAAGTGAATTTGAACTTATCTGTAAAAATGTATTTCTTTAACCAAAATGAATTAGCCATCAATTTAATTAGACTTGGGTTTTAAAGAGACCTGAAACGAATTTAAACATTGTTGGTATTTTATACACCGATCAGAAATAACATTAAAACCATCTGCCTAATATTGTGTAGGTCCTGCATGCGCAGCCAAAACAGCTCTAATACATCAAGTCATGGACTCCACAAGTCCTCTGAAGGTGTTCTGTCATACCTGACACCAAGATGTTAGCAGCAGGTCCCTTAGGATCTGTAAATTCAGAGGTGGAGCCTCCATAGACTTGTGACATCTGACTTGTTTGTCCAGCACATCCCACAGGTGCTTGATCGGATTTAGATCTGGGGAATTTGGAGGCCAATTCAACACCTTGGACGATTTGTCTTGTTACTCAAATCATTCCTGAACAATTTTTACAGTGTAACAGGGTGCATCATTCTGCTGAAAGAGGCCACTGACATTAGGGAATAACGGGGTGTACCGGGGCCTGCAGCAATGTTTAAGTAGGTGGTCAAAGTAACACCCAAATGAATGCCAGGACCCAAGAATTCCCAGGAGAACACTGCCCGTAGCATCACACTGCTTCTGCTGGCTTCCCTTTTTCCCTTAGTGCATTCTGGTGCCACCTCTTCCCCAGGGAAGTGATACACATGTGCCAGGCTGTCTACATGATGTAAAAGAAAAAGTGATTCATCAGACCAACACACCTTCTTCCGTTGCTCCATGGTCCAGATGCTCAAATGCTCATTGTAGGTGCTTTCGGTGGTGTACAGGGTTCCCATAATGGATGTATGGATTTGGTTGTGTATCACTTCTTTGCAATAACGTCATCAAAATGGTGACCCACTGACATCACCAAACTATATCTCATAGTTGGCTTAGGAACATCTCAGGATCCCCCAGGAGGAGGAATCTGTGGATGGGGATACAGAAGTCCGGACTGACCCCCTCAGCCTGCTGTCCAATGCAACCCCTACCAGGAACGGTGCAAGGAAAATGAAATAATAACTGTTTCTATATGAATGCATTTGTTCTTGATGACCAGTTTTGGAATTTGTTCCTGACTACACCCAAACAGTTTATTACAACCGTGCTACCCTCAGGCTTACAGAACAGAACAGGTAGTACACATGTGTGTTATCACTGCTGCGTGAGTAATATCTGATGTCATACATGTGTATGAGCTTGTCATAATAGGGAGTGTGATTCCAGGAAACTGGATTAAAACCATCTGACAGAAATTTGGAAATGTCTTATTTGTACAATGTGGAATAACGTGCATCGATGTCTACAGTCTACAAGTTTTCTGTCCCAATATGTTCCTTCAACAGCAGTTCTCTTTATGAATAACAATAAATTGCAGACCATGTGAGGACACACGCTTGTGAAGACAAGTTATGATTCTGCAATATATTAATATCGGTTTAGGAGACTACTACAAGAGTTTTAAATGATACAGCCCGTTTACCTGGATTTTACCTCCTCCAGAATGAAATACACGATCACAGCATCATATATATATATATATATTCGCTATTCCCGTACATCGCATTAGCAATTACCGGGACAAGGTGTAACAGGCGAAAGATGACAGACAGGTGTTTTAGTGGGATGAGTTTGCGTGCACTGAGAAACCGCTGGTTCTGCTCACACATGTAGAAAAGCAGTGACATCACTGACACAACCGAAAAGCAACATCGGATCAGAGCGACAAAGAAGAAGGTGAGCAATGTGAGCTATGAAATCATGGCTTTTTGCACACACATCTTTCCTGTCATGTGGCAAAATGAGCAAGTCAGTGTCTGATTCCCCAAAACCAACTCTGAACACCCTAACCTTGCTAAATCTAAATCTAAGATGTTACATGTAAGATGTTTTATGTAATGTTTTTTCTTTTTACTATGTATTTGTTAAATTTTTGTTGAAACTCTGTGTTGCCACCATTCTTGGCCAGGTCTCCCTTGTAAAAGAGATCTACGATCTCAATGGGATTAACCTGGTTAAAAAAAGAAAAAAGTAACGCCTCAAATCTAACACATAATCTCTGACCTTAACTATTCTTATCCTGAAAATCTCAACATTAACCCATACTGCATATCATAACCATAATTCCTTAACCATTGTCCCAAATTTTACTCTTAATTGCTAAAATGTTTTAGTAATTAGGATAAATACTTAACTCCTTTACTTCCTACCTAACCCCAACTGTAATACTGCTACTTAACTGTAAACTATAATTCTATCCATACACTTTAACCCTGTGCCCCAAGCCCTAACAGTTACCCTTAACCCCAGTTTTAACCCCAAAAATTAAAGACTAAAGCTAAGCCTTATTTTAACACCCAAGCCGTAATCTGGAAAAAAGAACTTGAAAACACACCTTTGAATAATCTTGAGCAGCTGCTTTATCCTGCTCAGATTTGAGATGGATCCAGATCTTATCCCAATACACCGGGCACAAGGTGGGAACACACCCAGGATGGGACACACCCAGCCTGTTCACCTACTGGTTTGTTTTTGGGAGATGGAAGGAGACACTATATGTAAAAAGTAGCTTTAAGACCTAATCTATGAATATCTAAGAACGTCCTCATTTAACACATTATAGCTTTAAGCTTATTTTACTCCACTATCAGAAAATGTTGTTGGAAAGTTTTGCCTATGAAGTATTAATAATAAAACAACAGCCATGTAAGCAGTCGGTTATAAAAATGGCACATTTATTGCTACAGAATGGTCATGTACATGACTTCATTGATTAACTACAAGATGAAAACCAACAGGCAAATGGCAGAGGATGAGCTGGCTCGAAGAGAAAACTCCAGCACACAATCCGTTTACACACTGATACTAGTCTTAAAACAAGGAACAACAATAACAATGACAATAATAATTATAATTATAATATAATAAACATAATTCAAATTGAAAAAAAGGTAATCAACAAAAATGAAACAGTAAGAAATTAAAAGAATATAAACAAGAACACATAAAAAAAGTATAATAAAAGGCTTGAGGCACACAGCCACACGTTTGGAAAAAAGGTGTAACCGTTGTATAGTTTAATGTTTTTGAACCACTGCTCGGGTTTTTTGATGGATCCGCTTGTCCCCTCGTTTTCACACCGTATAGCTTCGTCTGAATAACAAAAACCAAAACAACATTAAATAGTAAAATAAAGTATTTTTTTTCTTTTCACATTTTTCCAAAAAAGTGGAATATTTCTGAGTTGGCCATTTTGGCTGGTTCTGATTTCTTTCCTCACTTCCTTACGTCAATATTCCTGATATAAAATGATTGCCCCTGCAAAAAATGAGCCAAATATAATATGGTTAATTTAGTTCTCAGGTTTATAACAAAAAGCCAGGCACTGGTATATGGGAATTCTCTGCTTATTGTTTTTTTCTTCATGTAATTGCATCACAAGTAACAAGAATGAAAAAAGGCCACATTTTTTTTAATACAAGTACACACGACTTTAATAGTCTGAAATGAACATGTCTAAAGTCACATATAAGAACGTGAAAGTAATAATTAACACGTTCATTTTTATTTGCGATTTACACATGTTCATTTTCCGGTCATTTTGTGCTTGTCCGTAATTTATTTTCTGTTTATTTTCACTTTTTTTTTTTTTAAAGGTCATTGCGTGAATTAAGAAATGAGCTTTACTTCAAAACTGAAAAGAAAACCATCATGGAAGACTTCCACAAATGTGCATATGACAAGTGTCACTATTCTCTGAAACACAACAAAAAACACTTTGAAGACAAATGGAATAGGTTTGTATTTTGAGTGGTGATGTAAAAATTTGTTCCTAATTTCAGAAGTATTAAAAGCGGCATGGAGGGACAAATAGTGTAGATTATTTCCACTGACAGGACTCTTACAGCTGGAGTGACAGAGATTAATCTCACCCTGGATTAAGACGTTTCATTACGGTGGAATGAAACTACAAATACTGGCGTTTTATTTCCAGAGAGCATTCGGCAGTGACAAAGTGTTTTCGTGCTTTCTAAAAAGAAACCGAATCCAAAACCCTGCCCCTCTTGCGTTCTTTATTTGACTTTATTTTAGATATCAGATTAGAAAACAAATGCTTTCTGGTGACAAAAAAGTTTGTTCATTATTCTGTCACTCCAGCTTCAAATGCTAATGATGTCTGTGTGTGTATGTGTGTGTGTGTATGTGTATTGGGATGGAGGCAAGGGTAAATGGTCAGTGGAGAACACTGTATTTGAGCTTGTTTCTTATGACAAGCTGTAAAAATGAAAAATAGAAATTATATATACAGCATGAACAAAGAGAGTGAAAAAATAATCAGAAAATAATTGAAAGATCTCTGGCACAATTCGTCTTTTTTTTTCTTATTTCTCTAACATTCCTGGTATAAAAGGATTGGCCTTGCAAAAAAAAAGAAAGAAAAAAAGAAAAAAAAACCCTTGATTTAGTTCTCATTTCCCACGTTTCCTTGAAAATGTTCTTAGTGCTGTTTTAGCGTTTCTCTATTATGTGATGAAACACTGCAGTGAAAATGTTAGCATGTGAAAACAGAATTTAAACCGTAATATGATCTAAAGATATAAAAAAAATGGCTGTACCAGAGACATAATTTATATAGAAAAAAGCAATTTTAAAGCGCTGATGGCAAATATCTGCTTCGAAAGCACCATGTTAAACTGACTTGAGCCAATTATTCTGTTCTTCGGTATTTTACAAAAAGGACTGAACTCTGGTTGATTGCTGACGTACACAGACAGCGGAGTCATTTATTTTAACACCTGGCCGTGGTCTGAAAACTGCTGGGTTTGAATCTAAAACCGCGTTACTCTACCATCTGCAGGAACCAAAAAATGACATAAACCCTGACTATTTACACACATTTCTTCAAAAACGCACAATTAAACATGGCAATGTCATGATCATAGAGATTGAGACAAATATTATATACTTTTTCAACCTCCTGTTTTCTTTTAAAAGAAAAATGTTCCCAGCAATATAAACAATTTTTTTTCTTTAAAAGAAAATTTTGAAGCTTTTTGACCTCACTACAATTTCAAATGTGACACGTTTTTTTCAACACACAGAGTTACTGTTACTTTGTCGCCTTTTAACAAAAGAAAGAAAGAAAGAAAGAAAAAAGAGAAACTGATACGCTTTATCTAAACACAAAATAACAACAGTCTACATGTAAAAATATAACTTTTACATACACGATTTCAAAATAATGGTTTGAGTTTGCATTTGTTGCATAAAATGTACAAATGTCTGTTTCTGTAGCCAGCCGGCGAGCTGGGCTCTGATCCTGGTCCTGCAGAGGTTTCCATACTGTCACATGGCACATCAGATCACTATGGAGTCACGTCTCACTCGTTTTTAAAATGGACACTGATGCATCACAGCGCTCCACAAAAAAAACCCCCAAAAAACCAGACACCATTCTGCATCAATCTCTCCTTTTGAAAGCAACACATTTTATATATTGTATATATTTCTACATTTATATATATTGATTTTCTAATAAATTTTTTTTTCCAGTTTCAGTGCCTTGTGTTGATTGGAGAAGGAAAAAAAACACAGATAAAAGCAGGAGCCGCTGTTGAATCTCATACGGCTGAACACGTTTTTTCCCCCTTTTTCTTTCTTTCTTTTTTTTCTTTTTTTTTTTTTTTTTAACAGAAACCAAAAACAGACAAAGAATAAGAGATAAAGATTTTTCTGTTAAAAAAAAAGAGAGAAAGAAGAATCGTTTTTACACATACAACCACACATTTGTACTGAAGACTACAGCGGCTCACGGACAAGCCAATATTCATAAAAAGCAGGTAATAAGCTATAATACAACGCTCGATAACAGACGTGTCAATGGAAACTGTGAGCTTTAAGGGAGAGTTGAGGGGGGGGTTAAAGGTGGACTCGGGGCAGGACTGAGAATCGCGATATATATACGATACTCTGTCCAGGACACGCCTTCTAATTACATATAGGCATACAGTACATTAAATACAGTTTATCCAAAAAATACGTTTTTTTTCCTTTTGACTTTTTTTAAATCCCAGGCTGTAAAACACCTGACTGCATAGACCTAATGACTAACAATTCTCCCTAAGCTTGCATCCTAAAAAAATGTTTCTGATAACGTCCTTCTCGCACTGTGTGATGATATGAACTCTAAAAGGCACGTTGGTACAAGTGTAGCATGTTTAAAATTGCATTTGCTGGGGGGCACGACAAGGGGTAATGGACACAGAGAGAGAGGGAGAGAGAGAGGGACAGACAGAGAGAGAGCGAGAGAAAGAAAGTGAGAGAGAGAGAAAGAGAGAGAGAAAGAAAGGAAGAAAGAGAGAGAGAGAGAGAGAGAGAGAGAGAGAGAGAGAGACGTGGGGCAAAAAATAAAACAAACTAACACCAAAAAAAAAATACTGGTTTGGGTTTGGTGAAACAAATTGTTGGATGTGGCCACTTCCGACATGTGAAGAAAGAGATTAGTGTTGAAATCTGAACTATAGCATCATCTACGCCTCTGAAGAGCAAAGCATTTTCTCTGCAATATTCACCATTCTGTAAGATGAAATCTGTTTAATGTGCTGGAATGACCTTCGAAGTTGTTTAAAATCTCCATCTCACCTGGGAGTTTGCTGGTTAAAAAGTCACTTCTTGTCCCACTGTACTCACACGTCTTTTAAAACACACAGTGGCATCTCCTTGAACCGCTGTGCTAGAAGTACACTTTATTTTTATTTTTATTTTTAAATGAGTGTTATTGCAAGCTTTTACACTATTCTGTGAAATTGTACACTGTCATTGTGGCTAACGCTCCCTCTTTTCTGATACAAATCTACTTGCTTGGAAAGAGAAAAGTGCGAGAGGATTTTTGTCCACGGTACGAAAAAAAAAAAAAAAAAAGACTTGCAGTAAAACCCATTAACGACTGCACCCCCATTAACATTTTACATCATGATATGTCTGAAGAATCCCCCAACCATTTGCACATATTCTAAATAAAAGAAATAAAAACAAACCATCATAAATATTTACTGTTCCTTAAAAAAAAAACAACAAAAAAAAAACTGGGAATGTTGAAAAGCAGAGAATATTTTGCCCATAGACAATGCACATGTAAGGTTGTTATGTGAATAAAGAAATAAAGAAAGAAACATGAGGGATCATGAAGAGGAATGAAAAAAAAAAAATTAAGGTGACTCATCGGAAATCTGATAGATTGACGACTGACTGATTGATCAGATTTGATTGTTTAACAGACTTTCAGGAGAGGAAATGATGTCAAAGGAAGTGGTCACTCATCATTTTCATAAAGTCTGGCAGCTTTGACCTGAGAAAGAGAGAGAGAGAGAGACAGAGAGAGAGAGAGAGACAGAGAGAGAGAGACACACACAGATACAGTTTGATTTATGGCACTGAGACAAACACAAGTAATACATGCTACAACTCTCAAACACAACCAATACTCACGATATTCGGCTAAATAGCTACATAATATCTTACTAATGTTAGAAACTATTGCCAATAACGTATTCATACAGAGATATGATAACAATAATGCATGCTTAATGCATATTTTTTGTGTAGGCAATTCCAGGTTTCCTTAAAATATTTTTTCACACACCACGAAGTTCATATAATACCACATACAGTATTTCATTTAAACTGTAATGACAATGGTAAAACAGTTTTAAAGTATCCAACTATTCTGCCAGTGAAATGATTGAATCTTGTTACACTACTATTTTATAAATTAGTTTTTGATAGCTGCTGACATAAAGGAGTTTTTTTGCTAATTTGGACATATCTAATTCCCACCCATTAGACATCTCTGCCCATTATATGACACCTACCAACCAGGGATAGTAAAGGCTATCATGTTCTTCCTCTAAGACACATGAAGCCAGCCACTGCGTCTTTAAGCTCACAGGCGCCCATGACTAGCTAGTGTCACGTGAGATTGATATGGGAGGGAGAATATCACCGCCCCTCCTTCTCTCTCTTGAACTCATGGTCACTGACGGCTGTGACATCATCTGGATTTGATGATACGGTGAACACGTTTCTATTGCGTTTCACTTACGAGCTCCTGCAGTTTTTGACATGCTCAATCTTTTATACTGTCGTATCATATATAACATTACTAGTTGTGTATTCGTGTTGTAAACACATTATCTACCAATTACTCAGATATAATGAGGCTACAACTCCAACCTTTGACACAAAGCGCCAGCAGACAAAGTTCAACATTCCTGACGTTTTAAAAAACGTCTATCTTTAAAAGTACCTAAGGAGTGCTCTGTCTGTTATCAGTTATCATTACATTTACAGAAATTTAATGGATGTCTGTAAAAGGGTGGGTTACAGTCAAGAATGACGTTAAACACATTTTTATAGTGGATTGTAAAAATATGGTAAATAGATTCGTTTAAAGTCATTCTTAACTGTAATCCTGTAACTTTCCCTTTAACAAACCTCCTCCGCTGTCCAGAAAAAAAGGGAGGCCTTTTATATCTTTGTACATCCCTGAAGACTTTGGTAAATAAAAAATCATTAAAATACATTTTGTTTTGACATTCGCTACATGTTTAATTTGTTCAGTCCACCAAGCATTCAGCCCTTATCAGGAAACTCTGTGAGCTACTGACGGCATGCTGACGTCATTACTGATTCCCGTAAGTATGATTATTATAGTACAAGTATGTTGATTTTTATTTAATAAAGTCTTCAGGGAGTCAGGATATACAAGGATGTAAAAGGGTTCAGTTTTTCTGACCGTAAATGGTGTATATTCAGTTAGTGGTCATTCCACGGCATTATGTCGACAAGATGAAGGTGGTGTGGGCCAAAACCTGTTTATTCTCTATAGTTGTAAAGTATACTATCTATCATTCCCCATGACTATGACTTAGTAACACATCATAAACAATCAGAAATGAAAAATCTACCAGAAAAACCACACTGCAAATACACTTACTGCCAATCTGTTGTTAAAATGTACCCGGCGTTAAATGAGGGTGGAGGATTATATTAAACTCTATTGTTCCGATTTTATTGCCATTCACAACAATGTCGTTCCAATCAGTTGAATAAAATAGCTATGCTCATTTTCTCACCCTTTTTTGTTAAGTTATAAATCTGGTTTTCTGAAGAAAAAGTGGAAAACAATTTTCACTTTTTAATCCAGATGAACAATTTGTTTGTTTGTGGAACCAATTTGAGTTAGTTTTTTTTTTTTTTTTAATAGTCAGGTATGACGGTACACATGAGCAACAGCAGATTAGTGTAACGTGAAATCTGACCATTTTAGGGAGGAGGTGTGGCTTTTTACATTTGTCCCATTGGATTGGAGGCGTCGCCCATGCTGTGGTGAGCACCACCCATTGAGAGGGGCGTGGCATCTGAGGACACTTTCTCCTCCTCTCGCCTTTTTAGACATGCGGCTTTTGGATTCAGGTTCCTCTCTGAGGAATAAGCACACACACACCCACACACACACACACACATACACACGATTAATAAAATGTTTCTAGTTAAAAGTATTACAACAGCCACTCTGTGCATCAATGTAATCAAGTAAAAACAGTGCCACCAAGTGGTTAGAGGTAAAACTGCAGAAAAGAAATGGATTAAAGATGCAACAAAAGGAAGATCCATGTACAATGACCCTAACAACCATAAACTAATACTGTAGAGGAAGCGATACGGACAAAACCAGTTAATGTATAAACAAATATGCACGGATTTTACACAGGGAGTACTAAGAAAAATTTTATGAAGAAAAAAAAAAAAGGAAAATTATGATTAATACTTGTAGAATGTAAAAATGAATGAATGGAAACTAGACCTTAGATCAGTTTAATTCTATTGTCACTAAATCTGTTTTTGATGTAATATGACCTGATAGTAATACTGGAGTGTGTTGCTGACTCCAGGCCACTTGAACTGAGCTGAACTGGACAGAACAGTGAGAGAAGCTCAATGTTACTGACCTCGGACCTGCTGTTCGAGACTGAGAATGACAGCGACGGCCTGGTGCAGGATGAGCAGTTTGGTCTGCGGTTTATCGCTCTTCAGGTGCAACTGCACCATGCGCCCGAGCTCCTTAAACGCCTCGTTGATGTCTCGTACGCGTAGACGCTCTCGTGCGTTATTCGCCATCCGTCTTTCACGCTCTCGCTCGATCTTCTGCTCCGGAGTCAGATCCTCATCATCGTTGTTGCTGCAAGTGTGTGACATGAAATGGCCAAGAGAGACAAAAGAACCCGAAAGTAAGTCCACAACCAAAACGTTTTAGTCGGAGTGAAAAAGTTTAGTAATCATTCTTTCATCTTCAGTAACTTCAGGGTTGCAGTGGATCTGGAGCCTGGGCACACTGGGATACACATAATCAAATATTGTAACAAAAATTTTATAAGGTGGAACTTTAAAAAAATTATTCAAGATCTGTAATAAGTCCCATTTGTGATGTTTGCAAATCTGAATATTTATTTAATAATCCTCCTGGTGAATAATTAGTGTGGGGGGCAGGGCTGAAATGTAAGAAAAGATTATTCACTCAATGGTCATAACAGCATTTAAACAGAGCCTGCGTGAAAAGCATTTCATTCATCCTACCTGATGAAAGGAACATACTTTTGTTTATTTTGTGTTCATATTATATTTTGAACAGTTTTTCAATGCATCACACTGCCTTTAATCTAGCACCAGGTTTACTATTTAAGAAGTTACTTTTTCAGCGGAGATCGTGACTCAGTTCACCAAATTACCCACAATCCTCCATGCTGTTATTGTTTCCATCATCTCATAAGTCATTCTATACCTACAGTATCTCACAAAAGTGAGTACCCCCCTCACGTTTTTGTAAGTATTTTATTATAACGTTTCACGCTACAACACTGAAGATATGACACTTTGATACAATGTAAAGTAGTCAGTGTACAGCTTGTATAACAGTGTAAATTTGGTG
>JAOVVH010000026.1:2775563-2786105 GCA_028566435.1 Scorpiodoras heckelii | reverse complement strand
ACACCTTTGGGATGAATTAGAGCAAAGACTGTGAGCCAGGCCTTCTCATCCAACATCAGTGTCTGACCTCACAAATGTGCTTCTGGAAGAGTGGTCAAAATTCCCATAAACACACTCCTAAACCTTGTGGAAAGCTTCCAAGAAGAGTTGAAGCTGTTATAGCTGCAAAGGGCCGACAGCATATTAAACCCTGTAGATTAATAAAGGGATGTCACTCAAGTTCACATGCGTGTGAAGGCAGACGAGCGAATACTTCTGGCAATGTAGTGTATCAAGGAGGAATTCAGTGGGATGTGTTGGATTAGAATGTGGGTGGGAATATCTCAAGGTAAGTAATACAGCTTATTTTTGCTAAATATTAATTAAAAGAATCATATTGCTGGTGCAAAAACAAAAAAAAAGTGATAGTTTGATTTGGTGTTAATAAACTCTGTGCAGTGATGTCAGACATAGCCACAGAGCAGATTCATTGGGATAGTATATACATTGCTTTCAAAAAAAATTTTCATCAGGAATTTTGATTAAAAAAAAAAAAAACACAGATAATAAAAAAATAAATTGCACACTTTTTTTGGTCCACTCCAAATCTGTAGTGAATAAACAAAAACACATCTAGAGCTAAAGAGAGATGCTTGACTTTCATAGACAATTAGCAGACATAAAAATATAAACAAATAAAAATATAAACAAATAAATCACTAAAGGGCTTCAGATACATGATTCTTTTGTTATTTGCTCCTAAGTGTCTGAATGGATCGTGCAAGCACTGCCATTTTTGTGTTTCAGATATTGAAAATTATAATGCTGGATGTTTTTAGCCATGAAAATGGAAACCTAAGACACATTCAGGCAGTGCTTATTTTTGCTGTATCAAAGTGTGCCGTATTGAGTCAGCACAGTATCAAAATTGTATTCGTAATTTGCATTTTGTGTGCTTACAGCCCTATTAAATCATATTTTATTTATTTTTAAGAAAGCTTGGTTCTAGCCAGATTATAATGCTTTTTATTAAACTCGTAACTCCGAACAGAACATGGTCTCAGCTCAGAATTCCTGCTCAGAAACTAGCGGTGGCATCAACTCCACGTTTAGCACAAATCAGCATGAGTATCTCATGAGCACAGTCTTTTACCTTTGCAAGCATGGAAAGAATTTTCTTTCTGAGGCCTTGAGGAGACACAATTTACACATGGAAATCCCCCGGATTGGCAAAACAGGAAACAGGAAGCGTTGTATATAAGGAAGCAGGGAATGATTCCATTGTCAGAAACAGAAATTTGCTTACCATTGTTTTCAAACAGTGTTGTCTTCCTGCATCCCTCTGACATGCTGATATGATGAACATAATTTGCCTTTAAATGACTCCTCATGTTTTGTTAAATTAGGTCATCAACCCTTGAACAATCTGAGCTCTGCTTCACCCAAAGCCGTAACAAACATTCATGACCCTCACTTTTGAATGTGACCCAGCAGAAGCCTTAGAGCATTCTCTGCATGTACAACTCGACTGTAGGATGAAGAAATTCTGTCTGGAAATACAGTCGGAAAGCCCACACAGGGAGTAGTGTGTGTATAAATACAGGTTATCCGTTATTGTTTGGTGTTAAGATGATTTATTTATGTAGGATGAGATATAGCGAGAGTAGTCACACAAAATTTATATATTACATTTTTCCCAATGCTATTTTATTCAAACTAGCCTAAAGGACCCTTGAGGTTAGCGGCCATCAGTGCATGTCGGATTCTTGCCAACGTCTGCCAAGTCCTGTCTCGAGCCATTTGTTACAGGTACCTTCACAGAAATTGAAACTTTGCTGCTGGTTGCTATGGCAGCAACAATGTGTGGAAACTTGTGAAGAAAGAAAGTTACGTACACACTCCGTGTGTTCAGACGCTCTGCATATGTTAGTGTTTCCCTGCACTGAATCAGCTCATAACATAAAGGGATAGATAATTAGCTGATGATTATAGTCAGGTGTAGTAGAGCAAGTAAATCACAATAAAACACAATGATATTGGGAGCACCAGGACCCAGAACTGAGAACCACTGCTTTAATATACACCGCTTTTACCTCTTTATTCAATTCAGGTTCGTTTAGTTTTATTTCTAAAGTGCTTTTAACAATGGGCATTGTCCCAAAGCAGCTTTACAAAGACATAAAATCCAGAAATAACTTTTAACTTTAAATTTTATCCCTCATTTTTGTGCCTAATGAGCAAGCTTGGGGTGGTGGTGTCAAGGAAGAACTCCCTGAGATGTTAAGAGGAAGAAACCTTGAGAGGAACCAGACTGAAAAAGGGAAGCCATCGTCATTTGGGTGACACCAGAGAGTGAAAAAAAAAATAATCCCTTCTTTAACTGTGCTAAAAAAACTGCAACTGTAACCAGTAACTGTAATAGCTGATGATGGACTTAAGACTTCGAGAATTTCATTGTGATGAATGATTTAATCATCCAGGAGAGTAGTGGAGGGCATAATAATAATAATAATAATAATAATAACATACAGTAAAAATTTTGTTTTAAAAATTTTATTGTCTAATATCCACATGGAGATAGCCAGACCGCGCAAAAAACTAGTGCTGTCAAATTAACGCGTTTAAAAAAATTAACACCTCTAAAAATGTTAACGCAGATTAAAAATTTGTTCAATTGTGCAAACCAGCGGAGCCGTCAGCGAACACAAACATTCTGAAATTGACCGTTACGTTACTTGTTTTAGGCTGCATTTAAATAGAAGAGGTTCCTAATCTGTATCCCTGCTCCCTACACACTACACAGGGTACAGAATCCCAAAGGCACTTCATAGGGAACTCTGTCACTAAAATGGCTCTATTTGCACGCCCTGTAACGTCATCAACAGCAGACAGCCTCCGGATCGCGACGTCATTACAGCACCTGGCTGTATTTAGCATGATAAATCAAAACACTGTTCAGACTCATTTTGTATGCTGTAGGCACTTCTGAATTAAACGTGACGATATGTCTAGAAACTGTGGGTGATGTATTTTAACTTTGTAATATATTTTTGGCTGTCTCTTCTCGTGCACAGTGCTCTGCTCTACCTCATTAGCTATCATAAAGATTACTAAAGATAAAGGAACGATGGAGAACGAAGAAGTTGAAGTGACTATACCGGTGTTCCCTCGCTTCCTACACACTGTGCAGTTCCCTTTAAATGTAAAAAAAAAAAAAATTAAAAGACATCAACCATCTTTAATATTTCACTTTTATCAAATAAAGTCAAGTGAATAATGAGGCAACATTCAACAGTCGCTTCTCTTAAAATAGACCAGTGATAAACGGCAACAACATTTTCAATGGTCCTACGATGCCGACCTGCATGTACAACACAAATCACAATTTGCATTAAAACCGCGTTTTAATTTTTTTAATCGCGATAATTGTGCGATTAATTTTTTTAATTGCGCATAAAGCGCGGTTTTAATGCACATTTTGATTTCTGTGACAGCACTACAATTTTCCCTTCCTGTTTAATCACTTTCTTATCAGCATTAACAGTTCTAGACTTTGTCTTTTTCTCTTTTCAGCCAAAAATCCAAAGAGATGTTTACACCTTTTTTTAACAGAAATTGGCTGGTAGCATCCACGTTAAATATAGATAAAGGATATTAAATATATACATGTCTAATGTCTACTTTAATCAAATCTATTTAATATACTTTAAGTCAAATACACACTAATTGAGTTCATTTCACTTTAAGGAACTCAAAACATTCTTCATTTACCTTCACAGAAAGAAAGCATGCCCGTGCAAGTTGAGAACATGTGAAATAAAGGTGAAAGGGGCAGGCTTTCCAGGTAGTGTCATTTACTGTTGGAGAGTTCAAAACACCTGAGCACATCATTCTATATTCACTCTAGATATCAATTAGCTCATCTTACATTTTACTGGGACTGCTCGTTTGCCATATTTTGGCACTTTCGTACTTTATTCTTGTGAACTCCGAAGTTGCATTGCAGCTACACAAAGTGCAGAAGGGTTGGCATTCTGGTATAATATGATTATAATAAACATCACTGGAGGAACATATAGATGGATGAAAGGATAAAGCAAAAATGAAGACTTTATAGAGAAATAGACTACAAGGTTTGGAACAGGTAGAACTACAGTGCTATTTATACTCTATTGTTGTGTCAAGACGTAACTGTGGGAGAGGCACAATGAAAGAGCAGGAGGGGGATTTAAATCCCAGGATGTCAGTGTGACCTCCATGTATCTGAGCATTAACATCACGAGAAGAACAAGAAAATGTTGAGAGCCTTTTTTGTTTGTTTGTTTGTTTGTTTTTGGCTCTATAATTAATAACAGATGTTGCAGATCTCAAAGCTTATTTACACTTCCGAAGTGATTAGCGATTTTCTTAACAAAACGAGTCTGGCGTCGAAATGCAGAAAGTTTGCCTACGGTACTGTGTGATCCGTGGCTAACGCACTAACTGCTCCTGTAGCCAACAACTCCTGAACTTTCTCGATTGAAACTAGTTTGTTCCCATGGAGACTGGAGCCCGGGAAACGCTTTCGGAAAAGATAGGAAACAAGTTGCACGACTTCATCCCAGCTGAACAGTGTTTATATCTAGAGGGAAGTAATTAAATTGAATTGTTAATTAAAAGTGTTGGGTTAAAATCTTTGGAGAGCAATGCTGCCGCCGAATCAGCGTGGCTTTTCTGAAATAAAGGAAGTCGTAACGTTTGCTAACCTGCCTTAGCATCCTCAACAATCTTCACACTCAGAATGCAAGTTTTAATCTCTGTGTTCTTTGTATTTTCACCTAAACCTAAATTATAGACTCTGAGCGAACAATTTTGTATTAAAGGATCTGTGAAGACTAGCCAGAGTTTATGTATTTTCATGTTCTCATTTTAATGGCATTATTAGGTATTAGACGGCGCTGGAGGCAGATCAGAAACGTCCGCTTTCAGCCCCTGGAGAGTGTACGTGTGAAAAATCCCATGTTTCAACTCTATTTACTGAACTAAACTGATTAGGGACTGCCGCACAAAACACTTCTGCTTCTTTCCACATGTCCATCTCTTGTTCATGTTCTTGAGCTCCATGTTTTTGTCTAATTTGGCACCTCTTTCTGTCTCTCAGTCCAATTTTCATGTGTATCAGTAGTCCAATTTTCACGTGCTTTGTACCTCTACACATTTTTCTGTTTGAGGTATCATGACAGATTTTTTTTTTTTTTTGCAGTTCCTCGCTCATAAGTCACTTTGGACGAGAGCGTCGTCCAAATGAATAAATATAAACATAAATATAAATGATTTTAATTATAATACTGTCATTTTGAAGAGAAACGAAACTAACCAGTTAAAGTTGTTCATTCTCGTGATCAGTGACATGATCATGGATTTGCAGAAACAGGAATATGCACACTGGACACTACATGACTTTTATCACTTGCTAACTGTTATTTTGAGGACGTGTCTGTGTGCACGCTACACAAAGGGCAATTGATACCCGAATCCTGCTTTCTCATAAAAGGAAACTGAAGAGCTGTCCGTCATGTCTCTCTGCACTGTTTTCCTCCACAGAAACGAGAGAAAAATATGCAGAAAGGAATAGCCGGAGCAAATAAAATCGATTTTCTCTTGGACTGTCGTTTTTGGTGCGAGTCGCCACCCTACAACATTCAGCGCCAAGAATATCAAATACACTTGAAATACTCTGAGAAAAATCTCTTGTTCTGTCCATAGACTGCCCTAATCTTTGCCTCTTATGTTGCTTAGCAACCAACGCTTATTGTTAACAGACTACAATGTGTGCCAGAAGAATTGTATATTGCAGATGTTAGTATTAAAGAATTGTTAATTTGTTTAAAAAAAGTAATTCACTAGTTAATTTGCTACAGATCCACTACTTAGATCTGTTTTATTTAATTACAGATTCAGATGTATCCTTCAGTATAAGAATGAATATATTAAAAGCATTATAATCAGACAGATCTGTGCATTTATGCGTTCATTGATGAAATGATAACTGGTGATGGACTGAGACTTTTGGACCCTATTGTATACAGTGTCTGTGTGCTTGTGTCTGATGCTGTGTGAATGCTAAAATCTTCAAAAGCAACCTTTATTTCCTATTTCTAAAACATTCGCTTTAATATTACAGACATGCTTATTTAAACCAGGCCCTATAACAGCACCTTTAAAGACTCAAAGCTGTACATGCCATGTTTCAACTCGCTAATCTTTCTGTGCCCTGCCGTAATGCATGAAAGCCATCTCTTTGCTTTCTTGCCTTTTTCAATTTTTCTTGTGTCGTTTAGTGTGCCGTTAGCTTTCCAATCTGTTATTTGTTTTTCTCCTTTAATGTGTTTTTTGAACAAAGGGAGAGAAAACAAACAGGGAGAAAGCTGTGTGATTGAGCACTGCTGTACAGCAAAGCCCAGACAAGCCCAGACGTTCCCTCTGAACTCCTCTCTCTCTCTCTCTCTCTCTCTCTCTCTCTCTCTCTCTCTTTCTCTCATTGCCTTCCAGAGGGTCTAATTTTGATGATAGGTAATACTAACAGGAAACAGTTTTCCACTTGGCCATTGGCCTGGAGTCCCAGCCTCTAAGGCATAATCAACACCTTACCTCGCTTTTCACTCTGTACTCTCTCTCTCTCTGTCTCTCGCTCTCTCGCTCTATTTGTCTATCTCTGTATCTCTTTATCTTTCTCTTTGCTGTTCCTTCTCAGTTTCTCCCCAGTTTCCCAATGGATTTGCCTCATGCATTTATCTCTCTCTCTCTCTCTCTCTCTCTCTCACACACACACACACACACACACACACACACACACACACACACACACACACACACATTAAGAGCCAGGTGGTAGGGCGGAGAAAGAAGAGACACAAGTAGTAGATGCTTCTCATCCTCCGCTTTCAAAGAGTGAAGCTGCTGCCTTATTATTTTAGTCTCCATCGGCAGGTAAGGAGTGAGAAGGGAATGTGGAAAAGAGGGGGAGGAATCAAGGAGATGAGTGCAGAAAGGAGGAAGGATGTTTTATTGACACAAGGTCATTAAATTCCTGATGACAGACAGATGTCGTCGTGGTACTGCAAAATAAATAAATAAAAATCAATAAAAATCATCCTTTCATGTTTTTTTTTAAAATTATTATTAATGAATTCAGTTACTTTTAATTGCTTACTTTTAAGAGTCTGGACCTAAAACAACACAAAAATATATTTACGATCGAACTATAATACTATAGTTTCTTATAGCACGAGAGCCGCTGTCTAGATAAAAGGAAGAAAAACCGTCATCCGCTACACACGCCGAATCAGAGAATCAGAAACCACCAACAACGAACAGAGAATAGAGAGAGCAAAGGCATGAGCGAGCTTCCTTTGGGGCAGAACAGGTGCAGTAAGTCTAGGGAGAAACCCGTTAGGAGCTGTGGGTTTTTTCATGATATACAGCTCAACTTCTGGTTAACCCAGTTACACACCGGAGACAGCATTTGCTACTAATTCAAGAATATTTGTATGAGATAGAGTTTCTGACTTCCTGTTTCAGGAGCACACTTTTTTTTTGTGACAAATATCAAACAAGGCTTTAATTTGTGGTGGAATATAAAATGTTCATTTATTTTCTATCACCTTACTTTTCTGAAACAACAAATACAGTATCAACCAAATGCTTGAACGACCGTAAAATGCGCTTGTTATGTAGTCTGAGGTTATGGGGCACATCTTAACGTCAGATCAGGAGCGCTGAAATAAAGTGAAGGAAAGAAGTGATGTAAGATTTACGGTTATGGAATTTGCAGGTTTATTCAGCCAGCTGCCCAGAAAAAGCCTAATCAGTCACTGGGATTTATGAGCGTAATGATGAAAGCCAGGAATAAACGTAGAATTGTTCAATAAATTAAAACGGGAAACTTTCTGAATTGAACGACAGACTTCGGCTTCATTAGGAAAAAATATTGTCAGCCATCACTTGTTACTATAATTGAACAGCGTATACTTATTAACACTCTGCTTTTGTTGCCTGAGAGTTTTTGACTCATGAGTATTGATTCACGGCTTTAACGCCCGAGATAACGGGCGATATTATGAATCTACGTTTTGAGATAAATCATTTTGTAAGTTCTTAATATACTTATCGCAGTATTTAGTGGCTAACTGAACAGATATACAGCGTGTACTTTTACAACAGCAAACCCACACCGTGACTAATCCTAATACACACCAACCCCAGCCAATCACAATAGATTAATAACAAGTGCTCTGACTTTATTCGCTCCTCTGACCTGAATCCTGGATGTAGCGCTTGTACGGCGAGTTTAGTCTCTTGTTATAAAGACACAAATAAGGGCAGAATCTTGTTCCCCGTTTCTGTTATATTTCATGAGTGATCATTTTCCTGCCATAATTGTGGCTTCATTCAGAGCAGACCATCAGCTTTCTGACCTCACCCTCGTACTTGCTCTCTCTCTCTCTCTCTCTTTGAGATTTCTGCATGCACTTTTGCAGTCTGTGCTATTTTCCAGTTTCATTGTCATCAGGCATGTGTGTCCTTTCCATACACGAGGAAAACAAGTATTTCGCATTTAAATGAATGCACTGAAAAAACAGTGTTTCTTTTCTTTTCTTTTTTTGGTCATCGCTTCAGACAGACCACTGCTTGGTTCATTTAAAGTATGTTGTTTTTATTTTCAGTTTTCCATTACATCAAAAAGAGAAGTCAACGCTGCTTAAGGTCAGGAAGAAGGTTTATTATTGCAGGAGGCAGATGCTCAAAACAGGTCGAAAATGTTATGTCTTCAGTTAACTAAAAAAAGGTACGAAAAATAAATATACTGTGCAGATAAAATATACAGATGCTGCTCATCTGTGAATTTGAGAGCTCTGGAGAGGAGGATGGAGTTGTATAATATGCACTTAATCATTGGGAAATAATGGGTGTGTCTCGAAACCTAGTGAGCTGCCTCGCTGCCTCGCTGCCTACCCGGGCGGCTGCCTAAGTAGAGAGGGTTCTAACGGCCATGGACCCTTATAAGGCAGATTACTGAGACACTCTAGTTAGACAGCGATTGCGTCATCAGCTGTCTCCGCCCACCACCGGCGTTATACCTCAGCGAATAATCTGTGTTTTTAGCATTTTAGTGGTTTAGGATCATGGATGCAGCACTTACCACTTCTTCTTCTTTGCTGCCTATTTTAATCATATTAGCTGTGGAGTAACAGCAAATTACACGAAATGCAACCTGCTTTGTGAAAATGTAGGTTTTATATAAATGATCATTGCCCTACGATGGATTGGCACACTGTCTAGGGTTGATCCTGCCTTGCGCCCTATGCCGCCGGCTAGAGACCGGCTCTCCCGTGACCCTGGGAACACGAATAAGCGGTTAAGATAATGAATGAATGAATGAATGAATGAATGAATGAATGAATAAATAATCACATTTAAGTATTGTTCTGTTTCTGTAGTAATATTTAAAAACAAAGAAAAATGTATTTGAAGATGAGAATCACTTTCATCCTCAGGAATTGAAAAATGACCTCAATAATTGCACAGTTTATGAGACTCAGTTTGTTAAATATGCAGGGGCGTGAAGCACAGGGGCGTGATTGGATTTAAACCAGATGACTACCTTAATCTCAGTGATCAGAAGCGAATGCATGCTTTCTGTATGATTGCATTTAAATATAACACAATAAGCACTTTCTGTAAATAAACAAGCCCAGTGTAGAACTTTGAAAAACGTTTATTTTAAAATAGTTTGATTACAAATTGAAGTATCTGTTCTGCTTGATCTCTCTCTCTGTCCATGTCCAGTAAAAGTTCCCTGCCTTTTCCTGAAGTCTGAATAAATGCTCTGATGGCTGATTTACTCCCTGAAATAGTGGAAAGTCCTGCATGTGACTGCTGAACACAAGTTTTAAAAGCACCTAATAATTAATTCTAAGTTATCATAAGCTAACCGAATTAGACTCAGCCCATTCAAACCAATAGGTGGAGGCGAAACAAGCCGCTAGCATATGCGGTAAAATCTCCCTCCGTCTACCAGCAACCTTTAAATAGTCACTGATGAACCCAAAATCACAAATAAATTATACTTATAAACCTTAACCACACTTAAGAATGATAGATTTAATAAAATAACTTACGTTTGAACATTATTTCGCCACTTCTGGCCGCCACATTGGAAACTTTTTTGCGAGAAAACTTGTGCCGCACTGAATGCTTGGATTGCCCCGAAATGCGGTCAGAATAAGGCATCTCAGTAGACCACATTTTGAGCTGTCTAAGAATTGAGACAGCCTTCTTCTCAGGAGCGCGCACAGGATGACGTAAAATGCTGCCTATGTAGAGAGCTCACTAGGTTTTGAGACACACACAATATTTTCTAATAATGTGTGTCTTAGCAAATAACAGTAGCATAAATTCTCAGTAAGTGTGTTCAAGTAAATAATATCTGCAATATAATACAGAAAAATTTAAGCACAATTCCTGTGATCTCCCTTATTGAGTCTCCCTGTCATTTTCTTCTTCTTCTTCTTCTTCTTCTTC
>JAOVVH010000026.1:2749470-2760268 GCA_028566435.1 Scorpiodoras heckelii | reverse complement strand
ATTTTCATTTTGCAAACCCTGCACACTGCGAAGCTCATGTCAAGCTCGGTCTTCCCGGGCATTCGGTAAAAACCAAATGAATCCAGATATTTGGATTCAACGAAGACGGGGCCGGTTGAATCTTACTTTCTTCCATGTCTGTGGTTTCCTCTCTGTTTTGGTGCTTTCTGCACATGCGTACGTTCCAGAACTGGCTGCGTGGTGACGTCAGGACGTCACGCGTATTTACAAACTGGAGGCGGACAGCCAGCGGATTTGTTTTATTTTTTTTAATCTATTATAGGACATTTTAAATCGATTCTGAATCGTAGAAATGAGAATCAAGATTCTTATGCGAATCGATTTTTGGCACACCCCTAATTATTACTTTACACCCTGTCTGTTAATACAGAAATGCAAAATTATTGCTTTGTTTCGGGATTTTTTTGTGCAAATTTATTGCAGCCTGACTTTTTGCTTTAGCCAGGCATAGTATGGATCAGCATTATGTTAGTTTTGGTATATCTGGCATAATGTAAGGCTGTGTTTTTTTCCAGATCTGCATCAAGCAACAGTGAAAATACATGTAAAGCAAAAGTCCCATGTGATCACTAAATAATAATTAAAAATGAACTGCTGCTAGAAACGAATGCATTTTTCACATCACGCTTCTTTTCCCAATCAGTGAAACAATGAATTTTCTTCGTTGGTCTGGCCATAGATTTAAATGAAAATGCAGTAAGACACTGTTTTTTAGGTGTCTTCCATATATCCTCAGTAAGTGATCAAAATCTGCAAATGCACCGACTACAGTGTAGACGTTGGCACCTCTGCTTTAGAGTAAATTAGCACCAGTAAGCAGATGATGTTGGACTGAGCAAGTGACTAATAAGTAGGCAAATAAGTTCCATGAGTGAGTGATTCATTCAATCATTAAATAATTCAATCTAAGAATAAGTAAAAAAATAAATTGCTGACCTTTTTTAATAAATCCAAACCTAACCACTCTTACCAATCTGGTTTAAAGATAAAGAAATAATAGGACATCTATCTTTTCATCTAAAGTAAGTGTAAAATGTCTCTGCAATCAAATCAAACACAAAGCAACACATGCACACATGTAACTATGAACACTCACACACGCTCTAACATTAGCTGCTGTCATGGTTTAGTTATGGCAGTCATTGCCACGTTGCACTTGACGATCTCTAAACAAGTCAGCCACTTTAATTAAAAGTTCCTGTTTTTCCGAAGTGTGCCGCTCACCTACGGAGCTTAATTACCAGCCGGGCTGACACTCGCGCGTCTTTATTTTCAGACGACTAATTATACTTTTTTTATGATACCCTTCACCTCCTGAGCAGCTTCGAGCAGGCGAGCAGGTGTGAGAGTGGGGGAAAAAAAGGAAAAGAAAAAAAAAAGTGGCACATTCTTTTCAGCTCATGGAGGGAAGAAGTTCCCAACGCCACCAAATGTGCTATTACTATGACAGCACATTACAGGTGCCGGAGAGAAATGAAGGAGATGGGGAGAACTGAACAATCCATCACGGAAGTCAACTTGGACAGGATGTGAAATGATCTATAATCGACATTTGCTTCTGAATGGCAGGGTGTAATAACGACTACATGTGTAACGGCATAAAGACTGTATCAATGTTTTTAATACGTTATGCTCTCAGCATACAACGTAACATTTACAAAAAACAAAATTAAATGCTATAGAACAGTGCAGCAGCAGGGCAAAGATTTAATGATCCAGAAGAAATACTACTACAAAAAAACACATATTTTAAGCCAGGCTAATGAGAAAATCATTCTTAGTCTTTAGCAGTTAATCAAAGCAATATAGGAACACCGATCTTCAGTTAAGAGTTTCATTGGGGCTACTATTACACTGCATTTGTAGTTTGGACTAATTTCTCAAGTAGCATTTTCATATCCTGGCTGCAACACAGGAGTCTTATAATCAGCACATCATAATAGCATTATGGAATAATTCATATAAAGGGTTAACACTTAAAATTTTATCTCATTAAACTTCCACACCCTTTGCATTACACCACAGTATGCACATGTAAAACAATATTTTGATTATTCTGGTTGTTAATCTGTCAACTCTCATTTTAGGAGACTGTATAAAAGTACCAAAGAAAAAAGTACATTTCTTAAAAATATGTAACAGTCAACTATATGTACTCAAGAACTCAATTTTGCTTTTAATGTCATGTTTTCCTTACTTCCATCCCATTTTACTGTTCAATACGCATTAACAATATTACAATCAAGAAATACTGTATATACCCCAGGATGCCTGAGTGGTCCAACAAAAAAAGTGTCCATTTGGAAATGTGAAGTTCAAATCCCACCAATGTCACAGCTTTAGTGTCCCTTTTCCCTGGGTGTGTAGGGGCATTTCTCTCTCCCCTGTTGACACTAATACATGATTCTCTGCAATCGATAGTGGGTTAGGAAATAGACACAACAAATTAACAGAAAAACCAACAATAAGTATGTAAATAGGGTACTCTGCCAGCACAAACTGACAGAACATCTTCAGTGCATGTAAGTGTAAACTCTACAAGTCTCTGAAACCGTATTAAAGCCGTATTATACCATTCTTCCAAAATATATTCCTTTAATTGGTGTTTTGATATTTGTGCTGGATAGTGCTGTCCAGTATCAATCCAAAAGCTGTATTCAGTTGTAATGAGATCTTGGGTCTTTCAATCAGTTCCTGCCATCCAGCCCCAAAAATAATGCTCTTTTTAAAAAAAACTTTTTACATTTTTAAGGTTTACATTTATTAGATTTCATCATACAAACAGAAAATCAGTATCTTGGCCATGCCTTGGCTTTGTGTATATAAAAATTTCTATAAAATATAGAAAATGCTAGAAAATTCTAGACACTAAACATGAGACTGACTACAAACTTAAACACTGCTTTTACATTAGTGATTATAAAAAAACTAAATGTTCATGGTGTGCGGTAAGCATTAACAACTCTGCATATGCCACATGCACATGCAACTCTCAACAACATAGAGTAGAGAGTAGTTTTCACAAATGCTGAAGCTTCATGCTCTCTGCCACTCTACTACTCGTTCATCGTACAAAAAAAATACAGTACTAATGATCAAGGGCTGTTTTAGATGTTGCCAAAAATGAAAGTAAAAACCATTATTAAAGTGCTAATTATTAGTGCTGTCAAATTAACGTGTTCACGCGTTAAAGAATTAATCACGATTGAAAAAATTAACACCACTAAAAAATTTTACGCAGATTATAAACTAGTTAAATTACACAAACCAGCGGCACCGTCAGCAAACATTCCAAAACTGACCATTATGTTACTGGTTTTAGGCTGCATTCTGAACGAAAGTGTCCCTAATCTCTATCCCTGCTCCCTACACACTACACAGAGTACAGAATCCCAAGGTCACTTCATAGGGAACTCGGTCACTAAAACGGCTCTATGTGAAACGCCCTGCAACATCATCAACAGTAGACAGCCTCCGGATCATGCCGACACTACAAAGGCGACGAATCCACATAACACATACAAACTCCTTCCCTTCCATTGCGGGGGAGGGTCTCTGGGGTAAAATCGAATCAGCCAATCATGTAGCAGCAGCACAACAGAACTTCCTCATGTTTCCTTGCTCCCTACACACTGCGCAGTTCCCTTTAAATAAAAAAAATGAAAAGACATCAATCTTATTTTTATGTTTTACTTTTATCAAATAAAGTCAAGTGAATAATGAGGCATCATTCAACAGTCATTTCTCTTAAAATAGACCAGTGATAAACGGCAACAACATTTTCAATGGTCCTACGATGCCGAACCTGCATGTATAAAACAAATCACAATGTGTGTTAAAACCGCGATTAACGCGATTTATAAAATTAATCGTGTGACAGCACTAATAATTATGCCTAGAACTAGGACTAGGACAGCAAAGAAAAGCCAACTTTTCAGGCATAAAGGAAAGTGTTTGTGTATATAGGCAGTGATCTAGATGCTACCGGAAAAAAAAATGACTCATGAAAAATCTGGCAACCTCAGACATACAAACATGCAAGTCATTTTAACATCTGAAAGAGCCAACTAGAAAATTCTTAAGCACTTGTAGAAGCTGACATTGAGCACAAAGAACTTTCCCTGCGTAAATACAGAACACGTAAATAAAATAAACAATTTAATTTCAATGTCTAGTATGTGAAGGACATGTCACAGGTCACATGCTAACATATACTGTACATATCTTACTTTCAAATATTCACCTGCATTCTCTCAAACGTCCAGAAATGCAATCTTGTGCAGATTAGCATCTATGTAAGTTGAATTTTTACATTGATAATGCTGGAATTGCCTCTAAACAAAATCCTAAATGCATCTCCATCTTATTATATTGTTTTGTATTGCATCCTACTGCAAGAAAACAGCACATTTTTTCTTCTTACATTGTCATAAAGTGATATCCTAATATTAAGAACTACCTACACTAAGGTTTTTCATAATCTAGTCTTCATAACCTTAACATTGCATTGCATTGCCATATCTAATTCCTTGTAGGTCATTTACATTTTACATTTATAGCATTTAGCAGACGCTCTTATCCAGAGAGACTTACAAAAGTGCTTAGTCATTGACTTGGAATATCCAAAGCTAGAGCTGGTAGACCTGAATTCAAGGTACTTTGAGCTATGACGCTGCTAGAAATTAGCCGTACAGTACCTAACAAACAATTACAAGCAAAACAAGTAAATCTTAACTTTAACTGATATAAAGCTTCAGTATGACACAACAGGCCCTTACCCCATCACATAAGCTAAGCAATAGTAACGAAGTCATGTTTTGTCTTGAAACTGATCACCTTATATACAGATTCTTTATATACTCTTATTTCAGGTCTTGCTAACAGTCTGAGGTGGCCTTATCAAACCTCAACAGAAATTAAAACACACACACACATACACACACATACACACACAGGCTGCAGGGAAGTCACCAGACCCAGAATCCCAGCACACACAAGGAAGTGATGTCACCTTGGGGACAGGGACACCGAGCACTCAACTGAATTTGTTTTTTGTTTTGTTTTCAGTAGAAATGCATTCAGAAAAACAATGAACAGACTGCACTGACTGCACTGTATTACGGGCCTCATTTTAACTAGGCTACACATTCTTCACATTTTGGGGACCATTTTATTTTGCTTAGGACAACCAGCTGTGACAAAATACACCTAATTTGCACACAAAATTGGTGTTATTCCTTTCAATTCTTCTTCAAATGCAAGCTGAGCATTACAAAACATCGCAAGCTTTTTCAAGGTTTGTGGCACAGTCTATTTGTGGCTTTTCACTGTATAAACCACTACAACCACCATACAACTGTTATACAACAGTTACACTTGCTCAACCACATCAGCAGGCCAGACACACATAATCTGCCTTCTTCAGAGCGTCACTGCTTCTCAATTATTTTAACGCCAAATATACTGTACATAAATATACCGAACAGTCTCTCTTAATGATGTAATAATATAATATAAATGACTCTGAAATCTTGCCTGTGTTAGTTTGCACCACATCTAATCACAGAGTCTTATTTACAAGTAAATCGTGTTACATTCTGACTGACAGCAGGGACTTTTCATTACATTGGTGCTGAGCTGTTTAAGTGCTTTAACATATGACAGTAGGGGTTAATATAACACACAAATTGAGTAATATTACATAAATACTCATTTGGAGAAGTGGTTTATAGTGTTAGGAGGCAAGTGTCAGTTTTTAATTCATAGAAATTACTTTATATTTCAGCTCTGACTTTATTTTGATATTTATCATGTTTATCACAAGACTGGCTTTACACAAAAAAAGGTGCCACTATTTTGTTGAACAACATATTACAATTATGCCAATTGTGATTTAGTATTACCAAATGTATAATTTTGCATATAAACCTGTAAAACAATCAGTAATGTTAATGATTTGCACTCCAAACATCCTTACATTGATTACATATTTAATCTTAATGATTAATCAGATCAATCATAATCAGCCATAGCCTTAAGTAAACTTGGACCATGGTGTTAAGCATGATGACCTGAGCCCTCCTTCCTATTTTCTATTGTACTACTATTTTTTTTTATTTAACCTTTAATTTAACCAGGCAAATCATTGAGAACAGGTTCTTATTTACAATGACGGCCTAGCAAGTAGCTGAAGCTACCTGAATACACATATATACATAGACAATATAAGAAGACAAACAAACTTTCAATTTGTGTTAAAACAAGTGCACGAATCAGTAAAAAAGTGCACGAATCAGTACTAAAGTTGATAGTACTGCCATCTTAAGTCTTATTGTTTTTAAAGCATTATTCAGGTTATTAGAGTTGCCTTGTGACTTTTTTATATAAACTACAATAGCAGCTGCAAAAATATATAAATATATAAATAGGCTTTATGTCATGTGCTTATACATTCACTATCATTACATGGCAACCTATAATAAATAAATACATAATTGTAAATTTTTAATCACCATAAAGTCAAAAGCTTCCAGTACCGTTGCCTGACCAATATTAGGTTTGCTGCTGTATATACGGACGCACAATTGCTTAGGACCGAGATCACGATACTTTGACCGATTTTCTACATTTATTAAATTCTTACATTCTTGTAGCACTGTAGTTGGTATTTTTCCCTAGCACACATTTGTACATGATTGGTGATTTATTTGCACATTTGTACAATACATATTAGCTCAATTACTTTTATTTATTATAATGTTTAATCATATTAGGTTGAAAAGAATGTGGTCCTCTTAAACTCAAAAGGAAATCAGCAGTAGCAGGTTAAATAATTAGTCATGGCAAGGTTTCTGCTCTGCCGATAGCAACTCATAAGCCACATGTTGGTGAAAGTCGGTTTGGACAAATGTGTTCTATGTGTACTGCGTGCAGACTCGCTCTCCCATTCGTTCCCTTTCATACATTTAGTCATTATTTGTTCAGGACAAATTTATTCCTTATAGTGCATGTAGGAGCTTGGGTCATTTAAAAATTCCCCCACAGCTGTGCAATGTTTGTTTCTCCTGTTTTTCTTCTGCAGTCTTGCCGAGATTCACTGCTCTTCATGTGTGTGTGTGAGGTCATGTGGTACGACGTCAGGAGTCACTGGTCACAGCAAATAGTGGCACTTTGTTTTACGCGATGACTGTCCGAGTGCAAATGCTGCAGAATTGATGCCGTCCTTGAATCGAAATGAGAATGATGGTTTCAGTAACATTTTTGCGCAGTTGCATGCCCTTATCAAAATTTGTTGAACGTAAACCTGATTCAGGAACAGCATCAGTAGAAAAGTGGAGCCTAAAGGAATCTCAGACATCTAAATCTGTGTAATAATGTTATAGATCATCTTTACACTGTCATAATAATAATAATAATAATAACAATAATAATAATAATACCTGATATTTCTAGTTAAGCACATAAACAGTGGATTTTGCCATGTTTTTTAATCTGGATCCAATTAATGTACTACACGTTTTAGCAAATATTAAGCTATTTTTTTTATTTTCAAGCTGGCAGCAGGCTTGTGGAGGTAGTTCCTATTCACAGTCACTGGCACTGAAGAACAATTCTACCATGGCTCTTGGCTTTGCCTAGCTGGCACAAACGTCCATTTTTACATGTAGAGCAACTTCTTGCCAAGATATTTTTACCCTCAATAACCAAAGAAGTCTGATGAGAAATAACGAGAATAATATCAAACAAAAACCTTGAAATTATAGCTATTATTACTAGGGTAATTATTAGCATTAGATTGTAAATAACGCTAATACTATCACTATTACAGGTTAACATGCCTATTAATTCCTTAATCCTACGCACAATTAAAGCTTGGATCTCTCTCTCTCGCTGTCTGCTTCCCAAGAGGAAAACAAAGAGAGGTTGTGAGGCACAGGATAGTGGGAGGAGAAGAGATGTGAAGTATTAAGTGTCTAGTTCCTTCCCACTCTATACCCAAATATTCTCTGTAGTTCTCACTGATTTTATCTATCTTGCATCCATCTTAATAATTTTATCATCTATCCATCTTAAGTACCTCAAATGCTGGGTAAGTCATTATTAAAAGCCAAACCTGGCCTTCATCACCATGAACTGGGACAAAACTGAGAGTGTACCATGAAGGGCCCTAGCTGCCTGTGCTCTAAACACTTGGGGAAATGAGCTAGGTTGGCATCGAGTTGATCTTTCTCTGTCTTTCTCCACTCTGCCATCCTGGATACAAAAAAAAATCGCTCACTCGCAAAAGATTTTAGCAATTAGTCCCCTCGCAGATCCACTTTAAACATTTTATTAATGTTATCATTTCGCCATAGTATTTATTTACCTTTTGTGATCATTTTACAGTTTTTTTTTAACGGGGCGAATTTGCACTTTTATGAAACATTTCCACGTATTTCCGTGCCAACTACAAGTTGCATGGCAACAGGGGTAGTTAGAGTCCAGAGCCAACACCGCCCCCCCCCTCCCCATAACACACTCACACACAGACACACACCGTGACACAATTCATGGGGAAAAAACACAGGGGCACAGAGGGAGGTGGAGGGGGGGAAATGCAAATCACCAAACCCTAAATAACATACCAGTCTGGGGAAAAAAAAGAAAGGGGAGAAAAAAACAAAAAAAACACAGAAATAAAACAATGCTGACCGTTCAGTGTAGACACAACACAGTCGCTCAGATCCTCTCTGAGAAGATAAACTGCGGACCCGAGCCGGCGTGACCTAAAATGACTAATTCAGTGACGGTTGTCTGGAAACGGAGTACCGGTTTAGCTTATTCAAAACATCACGTTGTGTTTTGCTTCCTGGGTCAAAGGGGGAATTAGTCCAGGGTCAAGGTCATTTCTTTCTTCCTTCCTTTTTTGGCAAGCCATCAACATTTGCAAAAAATAAAATAAATACAAATAAATACAAATTAATAATAAAATTATTTATAATAATAATAATAATAATAATAATAATAATTATTATTATTATTATTATTATTATTATTATTATATTACTATTATTATAATAAAAATACTAGTCATGTGTAAATTAACACACACACTGCTTAAAAACAGTCTGTGTTAGCATCGGAGCAGAGCTGAACTATATGCATAAATATTTTTATTTACATATTATTTTTAAACTACATTTACCAGAGAATGATTTTGGATGCTGGCATGTTAATTTCATTTACAGAGTCTGACACAGACATGTTTCGTCTGCTGCAATTTGCACAAGCACACACACACACACACACACACGCACACGCACAAATGCTCATATATAATCATCTGAAGTTCCAAGGTGGCACCAGGCCCACTCATTTTAATGTATTCGGACAGAATGCACACAGCTTTCCTAGCTGTTCGGTATAAACCACAGCGACAGCCGCCCTCTTATGACACCAACACATACAGAAGTAACTGCAGTTAAAAAAAAAACGACATCAGCCTCCTACTGAAGAGCACATGCACTTGAAAAGAGCGACATTAATGGACATGTCAAACACACAACACACACACACACACACACACACACGCACACCCTGGTGTGAAACAGTGACACAGTGAATGAGATTACAACAACATACTTGAGCCGGAGAAGTGCCCACTTCCCAGTGAGGTCGGTCCATTTTTCCCACTGCTAACCGGAGGAGAAAACATCTAAAAAAAACAATTACGGTAACATGTTACAAATGAATGAGATAAAAACAAATCATGTGTTCACAGCCTACTTTTATTTAATCCATCATCATCTCTAAAATGTATATGTATAAACAGCTATAAATGAACAGACGTTAACGTACAGCAGCTGCTATATTTATTATCTAAAAGTTTTTCATATAATCTCCCTCGATTTAAGATAAAATGCATTAATTGATCCCTGCATAAAGTAAATTCACCTGTTCCATCATGGCAGGGTGTAAAGTGCAATGTGCAGCACAGTTAATGAGAATGCAGCACAGGTAGTGGGAATTATGTTTAGCAATACCAATTATTTATTTCTTTGTTTAATTCATTTTATTTCCTGCAACTCTAAAGCAACTTGTGTTCTCTAATCCTTAGTCTTTCCCATATATATATCATACGGTGTGTATAAGATAGCTTTTTAGAATATTTTAAAGTCTATAAAGTCAACCGAAGGACTGGATGCGTATCAGAAACGTGACCAAGCAGGACATTTCTTTGCTAAAAGGATGCGATCTATTAATAGACACTAAGTTTATCAAGGGAGCTTTATTCATGTCGGTGATGCTACAGATACCCAAAGAAGCCTGCTAAATTCCTAAAGCTGAAATACCTTTCATAGTGTTGAAATAAGTATCGGAGTCCTGATTTAAGCTTGAACCTTACATTAACACTTATTATTATATTAAAAGACTACAGTGTTTATATAAACACAGCTGGACACAAGAAATGGCTGATTTGAATTTAGCATTACGAGTTAATTCATCACAGAAACGCTGAGCCTTTTACTGTGCCCTATATAAAAGGTCTGATTTGCCTAATCTGATACGACATTATGCAACAGGACAATGCTAAGGATTTCGCAGCTTAGAAAAGAGGGACCTGTCACTGCTTAAGCATCACTATGTCCACAGCAAACGTTACAAAACCTAAAACAACATTTTTACAAATCAATGAAAGAATCAAGCATGAAAAAATGTGTAAAAGTGGGATGCACTACCATTGATGTTGGGAACGTTTTCAAATCGCTGTTTCGCATCTATAAGACACCAAAATGCC
>JAOVVH010000026.1:2626684-2639157 GCA_028566435.1 Scorpiodoras heckelii | reverse complement strand
CCTGACCATTAGAGAACAGAGTAAAGAGGACTAACAAAGTATGTAGAGAAACAGATGGACTACAGTCTGTAATTGTAAAACTACAATGTGCAACTATGGGGTAAGTGGAACTGATAAAATGGACAACGAGTGTAGAGAAAAGGAGGTGGTCATAAGGTTATGCTTGATCGGTGTACATCTATTACAGTATTTATACTACAATAGTCAGTCAATGTTATAGAATCGTCCCCTCCTAAAACCCATAACAGTAGAAAATCAAAACTGGTATTATGTTATTTACTCTCGATATACCACAACCTTATATTTTCCTTATGGCTGTTGAATTATTGTATCTCTTTACTGTTAATACTTGTTTGTATGGAGTTACCTGTTACACAGTTAAGAGATAAACTCTGCCATTGTCAGCAAACAAACCTGAGGTTTTTGCCTGAGATGTCTTAACACATTCTTTGAATAGTTAAGTGCATAGTTTATCAGCGTCAATGGGCCCCCAGTCAAGGACTCACCCAAGGCTTAGTACACCCAACACTCAGGCCAAATGTTTATTTAAAGAGATGAAAATGTGATGTTGGTTCACATGTGGAATGGTGGTGTTTGTTACAATGACAGATTGTGATTTCTTTTTTTTAATTATTTTTTATTTAGTTCATTAGGATGCACAGGATGTTCCAAGGATCCAGTGCATCTTATTTAAGGGCAGTTATTTATATATAAATACAATATGTACAGTAGGTTATTTTCTCCATTAAACACTATTTATTATGTTTAAGCTTTAACCTCCCGCTTTTCTATTTCCACTCCTCCTGCAGTGCAGTCTTTGTTCATTTGGTGCCACTGTTGGCTTTCTTTAGGACCGTCTTCACAGTGAAAAAACGGATAAAGAAATGAGGGAATTTTAACTCGGAACACTGTATGAACAAGTATTTTCATGTCTATTTAGGGTTCATGATACACTCCACAATAAAACCTGTCCTTCCTTAAAACACTTGTAAATTATGCAGGCAGTTTATATAGACACACCTGAATTCATGTCTGATTTAGCTTTGGAGATAAAAAGGTAAGTTAATGGACAACTGTAAAATCAAACACAAACACTAGCCTCAGTCCTAACTCAACTTTAGGAAGGGATGTGGCATAAGAAAGAAGAGAGAGAAGAAACATTGATATTGGCTAAAATAATTTTTTAGCATATGTACTGAGATTAGGGCTAGGGCTAGTTTGGACACAACATTATTTACTCTCTACAGTAAAACAGTGAGCCAGTGAATAGTAGGCACAAAAATGTCCATCTGCTATCATCAATCTTCAGCTCAGATATTTTTTTGCAGGTTTTTTCATGCACCTCATAATGCCTTGGTGAAGAATGAGATGCTGTTATTAATTTCTCAGTATTGGGATCATAATAATTCATGACATTCCTGGACCGTAATTGATTCTTGGTGTTTTCTTGTGTTTTATCTTTGATTTGAATAGTTTTGTCTCACCGTCATATTTTACTGTCATGTTCAGAGCTTCTTAGTGCTAAGAATATACTTGAACTACCGGTAGCTTAAACACATGCACGCATACACCGTCTGAAAGTCTGGAGTCTGGAAACTCCAAAGAAAGCTATTTTAAATTCTCAGATTTCAGGGATTTTGCTCTGTAAAAGTGAGAGGGAAGCTGTGATTGACATTATATGTGTTTGGTGATGCACATTGCTAAAAGGCCATGTCATTGAGGGTTTCTAAAATGTCAGGTTTCTCTTTTCCCTTGTGAAGTTCTGTCACATTTCACTTGGCTTATGAATAAAAGAGGCTGCTTGGCAATTTTGGGGACAATACGATTGGAGGATGGATGGGGATTTAACGATTAAAATGGGTGAAATGAGTACTTTCTCTAATTAGCAGGGCAAAATGTGCCATTCTTCCTACAAACAAATAAATAAATAAACAATCAAATGATCAAACAAATAAAATAAGCACTATTTCTGTCCCCCTGATATGTACAGTACAGTAATGTACTGTACAATCATCTACTCATCTATTCAAAGACATGAAAAAATATTCTGGAGACTTGAATTGGGAGAAATGAGGGACAATTTGCCTGATATTTAAAAAAAAAAACAAAAAACAAAACCCTGCAAGGTTTGGCAAAAGGAACTGTAGATGGGATGTTTGTGTTCAGTTTGACTAATTAAAAATAGCTGCGAATTAAATAAGCTCATTAAAAATAGTTGCAAACTAAAAAAGCTAATTAAAAATAGTTGCATATTCTGCATCCAGGTCTTTAATCACACCCCAGCTGTTGTTCACACCCCATACTCAAAATTTCTCCAGACATCATTTTAACATATAGTATCTGCCCCTAGCTAAGGCCCTCGCCATTGAAACTGCTCCTTGAAAAATGCAGTTTAGGTGGTGGATTCTGAGTCCGTTTGTCTAGGCGGGTCAGAGAGTGTAACAAGTGTATACGGGTGCTGAGATGGTGGGACCGTCACACAAATGAAAACGTGCAGCTCAGTGCTAAGAGTGTGAGTGAGAGATCACCTAAATACATGTTTACACCTCCAGCTTGTCCTTAAACATCCCCTTCACAGGGCAATCACATGCCAAACCACACCCTAAATGCTACATCTTTAGCACCTTATGTATTAATTTTTATGTATGAATACACTTTGCAGAGGACAAAAGCAAGAATCGTGCGAGTAAATATATGGGTTGCGTCTGAGGAAATCATATCCAAATTCAACCCTAGTTTGAGTAGGAAAGGTGTAGCACAATAACACTATGTATCTGTATTTGAAATTAGACCTGAAGCGAGTGTGGGCTAAGGTTATTTTTGGTTTGATGGAATTAGATCAGTACCTTACCAACATGCCCGTAGAAACACTGAAAATAGCCCTAGATGTAGAAAAGTCTGTCTCTGATAGTTCCTCAACCTCAGCTGCATTGCTTGAGTTCATAAAGATAATTAAGAAATAATAAGTGATATGCATATGACTGTTTACTTAATCCTATTGTTTGTGTTTATACCTGCCCATGACGTTTTCTTTCTTCTATTTTGTTCTGTTTCTCAAAATATAAGCAAGCTACAAACCTAATATAAACCACAATGTTCCTTACTAGTTACTGTAAATGTAACACATGGCACGTTCATGTTAATGACCAGAGGAAAAAAGCTGGTCCAAAAACAATCCAAGGTTTCTTTAGAATCATGCTGAGAGGAAAATCTGAATTTAGCACAAACAGCGTGAGTCCATTCAGCCATTCCTTTGGCTGTGGCAATGTGATGGTGAGGAGAACGTTTTTCTGGCATACATTCAAGGCTCTGATACTCACTGAAAAAGATTTAGCCAGCACAGGTTATCTGAGCATCACAGTTGACCAATTTCAATTTTGCAGCAAATGCACAATGTACTCACATTTGAATGATATAACAAGGAAGCACAATACATCCAGCATCTCATAACGTCCTTCTTCAGGTAGCTTTCTGCCGATCTGAATGCTAAAGAAATCAAACACGTTGCTAGAAAGATCTGCCTCAAAAAACACTGTTTAAAATTCTAGTCTTAGGTACTTAGATCCAAGCAAATATATGCATACTATATGGAAATTTATGTATTATATATTTAGATCCATGAAGAGGATGGACCTCACTATGAGAAACACAGAACGTTCAGCTAATGTTAGCCTATAGTTCTCCTGTTGTTAGTTTTACAATAACTTTCTCCCAACATTTGGAGAATTTGTTCACTCCAGGTAATTAAGTATCAGAACCTTTCCCACAATGTTTTGGGAACTAAAAACTGTACAGTTACAGGAACATTGCTATAACGTTTCGACCGGAATGTTGTTAAGATTTTCTCAATGGTTAGAGAAACGTTAATCCAATCAAACAGACACATTCTCTAAAGATTCTCCGAATGTTCCCACATTACAAAAGTTAGAAGAACGTTCTATAAACCAAAACATGCAACCAAATAATAAAGTTATATTTACATAATGAAACCATAGGCTAACCATAACGTTCCTGGAACATTCTGGGAGCCAAAAATTGTTAGCTGGTTTAGATGACAAAAATAAATGTAATAAAGTAGAAGCATTTTAATATTTAAAATAAAAAATAACATTATAAAGAAAATGTTGATAATGTCAATTAAATAATTAATATTCGAATAATTTAAATAACACTCTGCAAATGTCTAAGACATCACTCCAAATTCTCATAAAGATGTTCAACTAGGTTGAGGTCCTGTGACTGTGAAGGCCAGCATATGATTTACATCATCATAACGCTCTTTAGAACAGGAAGTGTGTCCTTGTACCCTGTAGGTGGGGGCGGAGTTATCCTGGAAAAGACCACTCCCATCAGTTCTTCCCAATGGGATAAAGTGAACAGTCAGAATAACTTTATAATGATTTGCCATGCCCCTTTTGCTCTAAGGGCACTACTACCACTGCTACCACACACACACACACACACACACACATGCACACAAAAATCCTTCTCATACTACAAGAACAAATTTTTCCCATGGTGCAATATCAATATCAAGGCAATGTCAGAGATCTCTTCAAAACTGTGATGCAAAATTCATTACAGAGCAAAAATGATTTTACTGCCCATGTAGTCATCCTATCTTAGAGTAAGTCTTCAGTGAAGCACATTTTATTTACAGCATTATTGTAAGAAATGGCCTTCAACTTGTCCACTTTATGCTTGATGAAGCCGAAAAAAGACTCAAACAGAGCATGTTATGAGTGCCTCAAGGTTCAAAGGCAATTTTTTGGCAGAGATGACAAGAAAGTTAATGCTGGACTTGGCTGTGGTAAGCCATACTTGGACATTTTTTAATGTTATTGACTGTGAAATTCTATAAATGCAAGAACACGCACTCAGTTTGCAAGGAATGCTTGGAAGGTCTGTTTAGACAATGAAATTGATCATTTTGTTTATTTTTATTTTTGCATAACTTTGCATTTTACATAATTGTGAAAGAAAGGAAATTTAGCAACAAACTGTATTTATAATATTTCAATATTTCCTTTATTGAAACTTGGTACATGTAGATATGAAAGAAAAAAAGCATCTCAATCAAGCACACAGTAAAAAAAAGTTATGATAATGAAATACATGAATGAATATTATTAATACAACAAATGAAAATTGTTTCTGACTCCTTATGCTAGGATGCCAACCAACACGATTAAAAAAAAAGATTATTTAACATACCATTAAAGTAAGGATAGTAATTGCCAAATTGAGAATTTAGAGCTTCTGAAGTGCCTCCATGTAATTAATGCAACATTTAATGCAACAATCAAAATAAACAAGATAAAGGCAGAGATATAGGTCATGTTTAGGCGTATGAATTTCAAGTCAAGGTGAAATTCTAAGCATAAGAATATCTTATTCAGCTCCTCTAATTCTGTCTTCTTATGAAAGCCTTGTTTGTACTAGAATTATGGTATGAAATTATAATCCTGTTCTGGCCCTAGACTGAAGTCTTCCTTCTTGTTGCTCTTAATTATGCACTTACAGAATGTCGACATACTTGAAGGAGAAATAATTTTCAGCTTACATATGGCAATGTATAGTTGATCAAATTGGTGTTTAAGACACAGCTGGACTTGAACAAGGCTGATATGTCAGAAGCCGGGATTTTGTGGTTTGTGGGTTGAGTGCAGGATTTAGCCATGTCTAGACGTGTCTACTTATACATTAAAAGCAGTGAATAAGAGAGGACAAACATTCTGGGATTAAGGTAGGACATGACAATCAGACGACTGTACAAGGCAATCAAATGTTATGCCAAAGAAAACATGGGAGTTATACTGTCTGGGATTTAGCACGGAGCCTAGAGGGAATATGAGCTCTTACTGTCAAAGGGAGCATGAAAGCCATAATGTCTGGGATTTAGGCCGCACGAAAAGACTTCAACGAAAAAAAATAAAAATGAGATTTTTAAGTGAGATTTTACGTAGTTACATTTTACCCAGACACTTTGCATGACTTCAGCCTTTGTCTCTCTTCACGGGCCGCTGCTTCCTCCCGGTCATAGGCTTCTCCCTCCAAATGGTATCCCACCATCAGCTGGTACACCAAAACGCCCACCATTGTACCGAGAAATGGTGCAAAGATCGGAACAAGGAACCAGTAATCATTTGCCCTGCAGCAGGAAAGAAGATGAGAAAGTAGGTATAATTAGTATCTTTCTAGCTACAAGCTATTAGGAGAAAACTACATGGTTTGGTTCAAGCATCACTATGTTTTTTTAACCAATATTTTCTCTGTGTTAAGTGGATGGGCCAGAAGAAAATAATTTGAACTGTAATTACAGATTGGCTTCAATACTTAATAGGCAAGCAACGATTAAAAGCTAGAAGCATAACGCATCTATATATTTTATATCAGCACATAAAATCTTACATACTGTTTAAGTGTATCATTTAATACCCAAGAAACTGCACCTTTACCCTAATTAAGAATGCAAGGAACCGTGTAAAGTTATTAATATGTAAATTTCAAAATGTCCCCATGTCTTTCTCTGGAATTCACCTACTACCTGTTTGCTGGTACAAAAAGCAAGACCACTACACTTGAGAAAATGCAGTATGTCTGAAACTCAAAGTCCAAAGAACAGAAACCTGTTGACCAAAATCAAGGACTTGTTGACAGAACAGATCAGAATGGTAAATTCAAATAAATTATTAATCCGCATTAACTGACTCTGTACTCTGTATTTTTCTATAGGGAACATAAGTATATAATTAGCCAGCTGGTTAACATAAAGTAAACTAGCTCACATTTTGTTACAAGCAAACACGAGTCAGATTTCATATCATACACTCAATTTGATCTTTTTGATCATAGTCTTGAACATATAAGATTTCGATCATCATCATCACCAACATTAGATAAGCTGGCTGGTTAGCTCTATAGCTAAAAGTTGCTGCTTATGTAGTACTCCTGAAATAAGATTTTAAGGAAGTTTAAGCATGTGCAACAAAAAATACCTTTATAGAATTAACAATTTATGAATAGTTTACCATAAGTCACTTAAAAACACATTTTTTGATATTTAATGTGGCGTATGGGGCACTGCATATGAAGCATTAAAATATCTAGTTTACTTAATATACTACAGTAGAATGTACTTATACAGTTAAGTATTCTACTAGTACTTAATGTACTTATATAATTAAGTACTGACGTGAAGACTTCACTGCCCCAGCCTGCAAGTGAGGTAAAGATTCGAGGTCCAAGATCTCTGGCAGGGTTCACGGCATAGCCCGAGTTAAATCCCATAGAAAGGCCAATAACCAAAACCACAAAGCCTACAGTGAAGGCTTCTAGTCCGCGTGGGATTGGGTTGTTATACGGGTCCACGATGGCAAGTATACACACGATCAGAGCTGCTGTTCCAATCACCTGCAAGAAAAGGAAAGAACTCTTTATCAAAGGGTGATTCATGATGATTCATTTTTAAGCCAGGACTTATTGAAACCACTGTTATTATTACTGCTGGATTAGCACTGGCTATAATACAGTTTTTGTCAAGTCTTTTTTTCTTCTTCTTCTATTTTTTTCCCCACCAATATTTGCTCGATGATATCATAGATTTGACCAGTGAAACTTGGTATGCTTGTAGCCCCACATGTCTGAAATAGAATATAAGGTTTGTGTCCCTAGGTGACAATTGTGCTTCATGCTAATGCCCCTAAAGTAAAGTAGGCTTAAAGACCTTTTTGGGTAACAGATCAAAATCTGTATGTTACCTAAATTTATGATCTTTTTTATGGCAAGTTGTCCTCTAGTAGGTACGTTACCCGAGCTCATTATGATTCATTTGTGGAATTGTGCCAACTAGTGAATAATGTTTAAAGCAAAAAAACTTAGCAATTTACTATTCAATATCTTGTGACATAAAGGCTCAAACTTCACAAAATTTCACATCCTGCATCACTGTCACATTCTTTAGATGTACACCAAAATTTGTGATATTTTGTATATAGGGGGCACTGCAACTGACACATTTCCTGATCTCAAGAATTACTTAAGCAGCAATTTTTAAATTGCTGTGCACATTTAACTTCCTTCTTTCTCTTTCTCTTAAGTATGTGGCAGTCAAATTACTCTATGCAGTATGCTAGTTGTTATCCATTCATATTCTCTACTTTCTCAGCTCATGGCTTATATTCTCTTATCAATATACTGTATCAAATTTCTTAAGTTGGTGTCGGTCATTATTTCTGTCAAGTAGTGAAATTTAAGCTGAGATTTCTGGAAAATCTAATTTGTTTCTTGTGCCTTACTTGGTCAAAGAAGCCGTTGACCAGGCTGAGATGGTCAGATGGATATGTGGCAAATATTCCAGCTGTAGCATTTTCCCCAACCACAATCAGACTGCCATTCCGATACTCCCAAAGTGCATCTGCAATTTCACAACATGACCTGGGTTAGAAATTCTGATAGGTGTAGAATCACTAGTTTATAGAAGAGCTACTTAAACTTACAAACTGGACCATCTAAATATAGTGAGAGGAAAGAAGGACAACTTCAGAGTATATACATTTCACGAGATCAAGTTGAGCTCCTAGTACTTGGAATTGCCTAATTGGCTTTTAACTGCCAATTCTGTTCCTTCACCATTCAACAAAAGTCTAACTCACCAAAATACATGCCAAATATTATTCCAGATCCAAAAAAGGCACCAAAAGTCTGAAATATGAAGTACACAGGAAACTTCCTCCATGGTTCCCTACCCAGGATGCAAAGGGCAAAGGTCACAGTTGGGTTCAGGTGGCCACCTGTAAAACATGGAGAGAAATATTTTTGGAATGACGCAGAATGCATGGAGAATTAACGAACTTCAAAATGGCAGTTACAATTAATTTTATAGGCAAACTAGCAAAACTATTGGCAACCTTTATGAAAATGAGCAATAGCTAACATACTGGATATGTTAAAAAGAAAGAGAAAGAAACACTAGCACCAGACAATCCAGCAGGTACTCTATTAGATATGTATAGATTATATATGATATTTATTTATTGTATTATTTATAGAATTTTAAAATTTAGTTTTATTGTATTTGGCTCAATAAAAATTATTTACCCTTGGTAAAGATGGATAAAAAGGTAATGAAAAATTTTTTTAAAGCATGAGAGAAATCTAACCTCTAACCTATGAGATAAATTAAAGTAAGTGTATTAAGAATAAAAACAATACAACATTGATGGGATGGCAGCTTATCACAGGTCACGATACACACACACACACACACACACACACACACAATTAAACATTAATTTACACCTGGGAGCAATTTAGAATAGCCAATTCCACCAACCAGCATTCATGATATCTCACCTGAAACCTGGCCACACACCAAAATCCCAAGTGTTGCAGCAAAACCAAAGGCAAAATTCACTGTCAGGAACATTCCATGCGATCCTTCACTGAGAACCAACTGAGCAACAGCACCACAGCCGAACATCTGGAGAGAGGGGGGAAAAACAGTATGTTATGTCAAAATATCTCAGTGAAAAAAAAAATGTTCTTGAATCTTTTAAGGGTTTGTAGAAGTTTTTTTTTTTTTTTTTTTGGGGGGGGTGGTGTTGGTAGAAAGTGGGAACTTAAACTTAAACTTGAGCTGTTGCTCAGTTGCTCAGTTCATGACCAGCTTTCATTTTCTGAGAACCTCTTGCTTCTTTAGAATATTTTGCATACTAGTAATCAATGTCAAGTTCACTGATAACAGTAACTTAGTTTTCTTTGTTATGTTATGTTAGGTTATGTTTGTCATTTTTGCTTAAAACTGTTGAAACATTTTATGAAAATGTACCAAGAAACCTGATTGTGATAGATTGTGATTCAGCATGAGAGAAGCCTTCTACACTAATTAACATGTTCAAACAATATGAAGTTAACTACTGTGAGAATCATGCTACTATGAGATCAAATGTTCTGATTTGAGGAAACTGCATCATCAACTGAAATTGTATAGAAATGATTGCATAGTATATCCTGGTACTCATTTTGGTTACTTTATATTGTCAAAATGACATTAAATGCCATTTATACAAAGGCAGTGCAAGTAGTAAAACATATGGTTATACAAATTATTTGTAAAATATGACAATCAAAACAATTCAGAGAACTTACCTTGAACTAACCTGAGTTTAACCTTGTTTTTCATATTTGCAGTTTTTTTTTATAATTAGTCAAATGCATTTATCAATACTGTGCTCATTTTTTTTCAAAACTCTTCACACAATACAATAACAACTGTGAGTGTAGACTGAACCAGGGGTGCTGCTAGAAATCTTGGGCCCCATGAAAGCTTACAGCAATACTATTACAATAATATTAATAGCCCTCAAAGGGCCCCTTGTCAGTGCCAGGCCCTTAGAATCGTCCTAACTTTCTCCCCCTGGACTGAACTGTGGATCAGTTTTCAATGCTTTGATAAAAAAAAAAGCATTAAATAAAGGCACGACTGCTTCACAGCTCCAGGGTTCAATACTGAACTCGGGTTATTGCTTGTACAGAGTTGTGTGTGCATGTGCGTGCATGCTGCCATGTAATCGACTGGAGTGTCCAAGGTATATTCCCATCTCATGCCCTTGTACATTAATAAATAGCTATACATTTTCCCAGAATAGGCTCAGGACCCACAATGACCCTGACTTGGATAAATGGTATATTTAGAGCTTAGTAGATATACATGATGTGTTTGAGTGTCTATAAACATATTTTGTTGTATTCTTGGAATAACCATGGTTTCATGTCGTACAGGACACTGACTCATTTGTTACACTGCTGCTCATATACAACTTATACTATGGGAAATTTTGCACAGTAAAGACTGTGTTCTTATTTTGTAAGGTAGTGTTGGTTTATAAAGAAAATTATGTAACCTTAGATTATGATAGTGTTTTTCATGTCATCGTGCTTTGAATGATAAATTCAGCTTGTTGTCAGAGAACCTTTGTTCATGTTCTGTCGTTTTATCTGTGAAGAGTTTTTTGAAATCATGAACATGCGAAAAATGTACAAGCAACTGTAAAAAAATAAGGTAAATCGTGGCACTTGGAAATAATATTTTCTGCAGAAATACTATCATGCTGACAGTATTGTTGTTTCATATTTGTTGTCTCATCATGATATAAAGTTGACCAAAACCCTGTACAATTGAAATCTATTTGTAAGGTTTATTCGCTTTCAGCATTTTGAATTACAGACATTCCTCAGATAGAAACACACCATGAAAGCCCTGGAAGAAAAAAAATTCCCAGAATTATGATATATAAAAAAACCATGTGTCTGTGGTTCATGTGTGTGTGTGTGTGTGTGTGTGTGTGTGTGTCTGCATACCTCTTCTATCCCTAAAAGTCTCCAAACCCCAGCTAAGTTGAGTAATAAAAAATCAAAAGGATCCACCCTTAACAGTCTGAAAACATGTGCTGAGAAAATATTTACACACACATCACTGTCTCAGTCACCACCTGAACCAGATTAAGATATTTCATCCACTCATTTTTTTAGCACATGACCTATCTCTGAGATTATTATACACTATATTGCCAAAAGTATTCACTCACCCATCCAAATCATTGAATTCAGGTGTTCCAACCACTTCCATGGCCACAGGTGTATAAAATCAAGCACCTAGGTATGCAGACTGCTTCTACAAACATTTGTGAAAGAATGGGTCGCTCTCAGGAGCTCAGTGAATTCCAGTGTGGTACCGTGATAGGATGCCACCTGTGCAACAAGTCCAGTCATGAAATTTCTTTGCTACTAAATATTCCACAGTCACCTGTCAGTGGTATTATAACAAAGTGGAAGCAACTGGGAACGGCAGCAACTCAGCCACGAAGTGGTAGGTCACGTAAAATGACAGAGTGGGGTTAGCAGACACTGAAGTGCATAGTGCGCAGAGGTCACCAACTTTCTGCAGAGTCAATCACTACAGACCTCCAAACTTCCTGTGGCATTCGGTTTAGCTCAAGCACAGTGTGTAGAGAGCTTCCATGGCTGAGCAGCTGCATCCAAGCCTTACATCACCAAGCTCAATGCAAAGTGTTGGATGTAGAGGTGTAAAGAACACCGCCACTGGACTCTAGAGCAGTGGAGACGTGTTCTCTGGAGTAACAAATCACGCTTCTCCGTCTGGCAATCTGATGGATGAGTCTGGGTTTGGTGGTTGCCAGGAGAATGGTAGTTGTTTGACTGCATTGTGCCAAGTGTAAATTTTGGTGGAGGGAGGATTATGGTGTGGGGTTGTTTTTCAGGAGTTGGGCTCGGCCCCTTAGTTCCAGTGAAAGGAACTCTTAATGTTTCAGCACACCAAGAGATTTTGGACAATTTCATGCTCTCAACTTTGTGGGAACAGTTTGGGGAAGGCCCCTTCCTGTTCCAACATTACTGCACACCAGTGCACAAAGCAAGGTCCATAAAGACATGGATGAGTGAGTTTGGTGTGG
>JAOVVH010000026.1:2596765-2607397 GCA_028566435.1 Scorpiodoras heckelii | reverse complement strand
ATCTGCTCAATATTCTACCATATTAACTGCATCGGTACTTAAATGTTTTTGCCAAAGTGTCACGAAGAAGACGCTAATACAACGGGATGGACGTAAAGCACCCATAAACCAAAGGAAGCGGTAGAAGAACTCACACGTGCTGTTTGCCTTTAAGCCTTCATTACTAAGCCTGTTTTACTAAGCCAGCAGTCTGCAAACTGTAATTACAAAGCCATTCAGCTAAAACATGACATGGGACAGTGGGATGGCGAATAACCGCTATAGTTGTGTTTATTTTGTTTCACTGTGTTGGTTTAAAATGAATCTCATACTGTACGAAGACTTTGCTATTACAGGTTGCACAATCATGACATCTTTGTATTTCTATGCAGCTTATGCTTCATTCGAGCAAAACAAATAGGCAAAGCATAAAACAAGTTCATCATCGTATTTGAGCTGTAGTTTTATATTTCAGTTACATGCCTGTGACGTGGCTGCTGTGGATCTAAATGATTTATTTAAAATATAATTAAATGAGGTCCTGATTTGATGGATGATGTTCTGATGCGATGCGTCCAGTGTAAACTGACATTGAGAACATCTTTTGCAAATATCAGTTAAGACCTACAGAAATATGTAGGTCTTGTTTCTCAGATGCTATGTGAAATTTATGTTAATATAGCTTTATTGTCAGTGTGCATGGATAAGCTGTACATATGGCATAAATATTGCAGTTCCATAGTTTTATATGTGTTAAACTTTTGGCCTCTTGGGTTGTGAAGTTTCTTCTTTCCATAGATATCATTGTATTTAATATCATGTTTTCAATGATGAACTTAATTTTATTCGTTAAATAAAACAAATTTAGAAATTGATGCCTGCAACACACTCAAAAACATTAGGACAGGCTCATGTTTACCACTGGGTCACATCACCTTTTCTTTTAATTATACTTTTTAATCGTTTGGGAATTGAAGATACTAACTGTTGCCGGTTCGCAAGTGGAATTTTTGCCCGTTCTTGCTGTGTACAAGACTTGAACTTCTCAACAGTCCATGGTCACTGTTGTCTGATTCTCCTCTTCATGGTGCTCCATACATTTTCAGTAGGAGACAGATCTGGACTGCAGGCAGGTCTGTCAAGCTACGCTGTAGTAACTCATGCAGAATGAGGCATGGCATTGTCCTGCTGAAATAGACTTAGAGTTCCTGGGAAAAGATGTTATCTTGATGGCAGCATGTGCTTCTTCAAAATACCAATATAAGTCTCTGCATCAATGGTAACTTCAAATATATGCAGATCACCCATGCCGTGTGCACTGATGCACCCTCAAGCCATCACAGATGCTGGTTTTTGCACTTTTCATTGTTAACAGTCTGGATGGCCTTTTTCATCATTGGCACATAAAATCTAGCATCTGTTTTTCCCAAAAACAAGCTGAAATGTGACCACAGAACACGTTTCCATTGTGTTTTGGTCCATCTCAGATGACTTTGGGACCAGAGAACTCTGTGCATTTCTGTGCAAAATTAATATATGGCTTCCTCTTTGAATAATATTGATTCAGGTTGCATTTATTTATAGCGGTGGACTGCGTTAAGTGACAGTGATTTTCCAAACTACTCCCGAGGCTATGTGGCTATGTCCATCATGGTAGCATGACAGCTTCTCAAACAATAGTGCTTGAGTGCTCAATGGTCACACATATTCAGCAGTGGTTCTTCAAGATTTCCTCTGACTCCATGGATCTTTTCATGATATAATGCAATGTAGATGGTGAAAGACCTACATTCTTTGCAAACTTGTGCTGAGAAACATTTTATTCGAACTGACAGACAATTCTCTCATGAGGTTTGCCACAAAGTAGTGACCCATGAACCATCCTTACTTGCAAAGACTAATGGTCTGTAAATGAGGATGCAGATGTTTAATGTTTAGTGCTAAGGCATGAAGACAACTAAAGAGGAGGAAAGGAAGTTAAAAAGGAAGAAAACAGAAATGCAGGAAAAGAGACAGAAAGAAATGGCAAACAGGTAGAGAGGATTTGAGAGAGGATAAGATGACTGGTGAATCAGAATGAGAGGAACATAATGTTATTATTATATAGAAGATTATTTATAGGTTTTTTATTTTATTTTATTTTATTTTTTTACATTTGACAGCTTTTAGCACTCTGATAAATCTATTATTACAGGTTTTATCTTTCCTTGTCTGTTAATTCTTCTAAGTACTGTTTAATTATGGACTGATTTATTTTTGACCTCCCATGTGTGTATGAAATGAAGAAAGTGAGAGAAGAAGTGTGTGTGTGTGTGTGTGTGTGTGTGTGTGTGTGTGTGTGTGAAGGAGAAAGAGCAAGAGAGAGTGGGTTTGTGTTACATTAAAAACTTCTTATCTCATGCTATGTGACACGGTAGTCGATAGGAAAAGGCATTTATGGTTATTTAATCTCTGCCTCGACTCACCATCTCTCAAATCGGCATCATTTGATCTGCTTTCTGCACATCTCCTCTACATCTCTCTCCATCCATCTCCCTTTCCCCCCTTTTTGCACATGACTATTTTTTTCTTTTCCGGCTCTTTTCCTAGTATTTGTAATTAAATTTCTCTTTGTTCTCTCACTCTCTTCTGATCTACTATTACATGTCATTACAAATTAAAGCATCTATTTCACTGATTCTTCTAATGGATATCTCCAATGTATCTAGTAGGTATTCAGTATTAAAGCTATCATCTACTGCAATTCATTACATTTATGGTTCATATTGGCACGGTATATAAGCTGCTTCATTGTATTAGCCAAGCATTGGGTTTTAAGGTCCCTCTACACTGTAATAATTAAAAAAAAAAACAACACAAAGAATTAAATTCTTTACTTAAGAAGCACCATGGTTGCATGCTAGTCACATTGTTGCTTCACAGCTCCATTGTCCCTGGTTCACATGTTTTTACCGCCCAAGACTATGCTGATTTCATTTGGGTTCTCCAGCTTCCTCCGCAAAACTGGGGAGGCCATGCCAAGTCCATCTACGGTGTATTCTCACCTTGTACTCATTATTCCTGAAATCTACTGAGACCCCGATCATAATAGAAGTTACTGAATTAATGAACTGGTTAATTAATTAGGTAGTTTGCTTGTTTATTTTATTCAAAAAAACAGATATCAAAGTAAGGGGGAATTATATTTCTACACTGGTTCCTACACACTACTAAGGAACTAAGAGAGAACTAAGAGCAATTCTTCAGGGAGTTATTTTGAAGAAGTAATAAAGGAATATAAGGAAGTATATTTCCTTTGCAAAATGAAAAATTAAACCACTGCTGCAATGTTGCAGGGCATTGAATTTTATTTGCAATTGCAAAGTTGTAAGCAGATACTGTAATGTAATTATGATTTTTTTACTATAGTTTTTTTTTTTTTTCATATAATTTAGTTTAACTCCATAACACTGTGAAGTTGGAAGACAGGAAAAGAGAGACGTAATCCAGGAAGGAGTGTCATCTCTGCAGGTGACCCTAGGTTATGATAGCTTATGATCTTTAGCATTAAACATAATTTATTGTTTTAAATTGGCAACTTTTAAAATGTAAAAATCCACAAACTGAGCTCTATTTCTCTAGGCTGTTATGCTTTTGAAAAGGATGCCCCTGTCTAATGTAATTACCTTCCACAGTGTAACCCACATGGCCCTGTCTCTGCAAAAATGGCTCAAATTGGATTGTGATGGACTTCTGCTCCCTTTGGCTCCATCACAATATGACATTACTTTTATCCAACAATGATAAATCCAGTGGCCTCAATTTCCTGTCCTGGTCCTCTCTCTCTGTCTCTCTCTTTTTTTTTAAGGAACCTGCCAAAGCTTTGAGCATCTGGTTACAGTTGACCATAGGGCTAAGCATGGGTCCATCTGTCATTATGCTAAGTGATGGGCAATACTAGGTAATGGTTTGGCCCTTAGTGGTCCTTTAGCTGGGTTTATTCTTTCAGGGCATAAGATAATGCAATGCAATGATGACTGTTTTAATTCTCTTGTACTTGGAATTCAGTGTTAGTGCTCACTAGGCACTAGGCATTAAATGGACACTTAGCAAAATGTCTGCACGCTGTAACCTTAAAACCCTTTATTCCAGATATATTTTAGCTTTTTGTCCATGAGGCCTGCTACCAGTCCCTCACCCAACACCAAAACCAAATGTTTCTATATGCTACTACAGCATATAAGCATGGCGTGATTTGTTTTAAAAAAAAGATTATTACATTATTATTATAAATTATTATTCCCTCCCCCAGGAATGAAGAGCCTATGTAGTCCTATCGGTTTGGAGTTTTTCCTGATATTTATGTGTGCCTGTGAAACGTTCCTATGAATGGTTTACTGCATATGTCACACTATTCACCACAGTTCCATTTACCTGTAAAATATTGTTGTAGATTACTTTTCATACTTGAAAGGATATTTTTCTCCTTGTTTGTTGGCCAGAAATTTTGACATTTCACAAAAGTGATGTCTGTCCTCAGCAGCTATGGCAAAAATAAACCAGTGTGGCTTTTTGTAACTTATGTCACACATTTTGCAAAGCAACACATAAATAAGCTGCTAAAATACTGGCTTCCCATCTATATTACTGAAATAATATACTAGCAAACACTACTTATGTAAATAAGCTTATTGTACTTTCAGAAACACTGTCAAATAATTTTTTCCTCAAAGTATGACTACAGATTTTTTACTAAATAAGCAGGTAATGAATTGCCAATGAAGGCCAAGTTTCCATGTAAAGTATGGCCAGGTGAAAGTCAGTGTAAAGCATGTTACTTGAACTGTGTGGAGTTTAGCTCATGTTTTGTCCTTAGCAGTGTGTCCTGTTTACTTGGCATTGTCAGGTGCCATGGTTACTATCCTGCATGTGCTCGGCAGCCTTCTCTGCTGGGAGTGGCATGGAGGGCTGGAGCACAACAGAAAGGGAGCAAGACGGAGTAGGAGAGACCTGGATGTTTTGCTCATTTCAGTTTTCAAGCTGATTACACTCTCTTCTCAATCTTACGAACTGCAGCTTTAATAAATGTAGTTATCCAGTGGTTTACAGTGTTTTTAACCATGCCCCACAATGGACAGCTCAGATCAAGGACATTAAGCAGCCACCTGTTAAAATGGGTTTTTAATCTGAAGGATTTCACATGTTTCTGAGTCACAGTTTTGCCAGTGGACTTCGTAGTCTGCATTCTGTTTCTGCACAGGGCAGACTGGCATTATTGGTACGACTCTGTGATGCTGGGCCTTAACCAAAGATGCATTACAAAACAAAAACAAATCCGCATGCACCTCAAGTATATAATTACTAGTTAATAGAAATTTAAAGATTTCAAATGGCAACCATAACATTCAGGTTTGCTTTTGCAGGCTTTCCAGAGGAAGTTTAGGCTACAGCCCAGTGGTAATCCAACGGCCCACAGACAGCATGTATCTCTCTTAACACCTGTATGAAAGCACTAGTATCAACTGCACAGCTGGAAGCAGAAACTATTCCCAGCCACATTTTCCCTTTACCTGCATTATCATGTCATGTCAGGAAAATGTCCCCTCTAGGGTTTTACTTGCTATTGGTGTTCACATGATATGTTCATGCTAGGCCCCTGGCTGATACTGTCCATGGGAAGGAAGGTGAAAGATAAATGACCTACCACAGGTGTATCCATCATTAGAATAGTAAATGCACTGTGGGATTTAGAGCCTAAATAATTTCCAAAGCTTGCAATTCTCCATCATTTTTGCCTGAACAAATGGGGAGAATATAGTTGCTAACTAAATGTATAATTGCCAACGGGGAATTTATATAGTTAAACGACATGAAGGAATTACATAACTGCACAACAAAATTGTTGCATTGGTATTATTAAGGTTAATTTCTTTCCAATGGTTGTGGTAAAAAAAAATCTGTTTGAACAGAAAGTTAGTGCTTTAGCAGTTCTTTCAAGGATGCAATTGTAACTGGAATTTCAGCTGTCAATCACAGGCCTTTGCTTCAGACTTTAGAAAAAAAGCAACACATTTGTGAGAATTTCACCACTTTTTCTCATTGTGTCTCTTCCTTTATCACTCATGTACTGAATCACACTTAATTCACATGGCAGGAATTGTACTAGCTTTTATCCATTACAATTGACTATGGAATTATTTGTTATTTCAGTAAAATAAAGTAGACTTATGTTGAAAGATATTTCTACAGGGAATATTTTACATATGCTGGTTTTATCCTTCTTAATTAATATTTCAGGGTTTTTTCCAATATTAAATATATTTGCAGTGGTGCATGTGATGGTCTCTGAACCATTTGGTTGGTACATAATTATCACTGTAAGTATAATTTTTAATGATTTGCTTCATGTGGAGCCAAGTGCAGCCAGCTCTGGTTAAATGTTGTGCCTAAAAGCATGTTTTTGCAAATCTGTTTTAAAGTGGTGGACTATTCATCTGTCCAGTTGTTGACATTATCTATACAAAGCCCTTATGAGGAGGCATTTTGGTGTGTGTGTGTGTGTGTGTGTGTGTGTGCGCGTGTGTGTGTGTGTTTGTGCACCATGTTTTTATATCTTTATATCCCCGCAAGGATAGGACTATCTGATATTTTTTACCATGTGGGGACATTTTGCTGGTCCCCATAAGGAAAGTGGCTTTTTGTTGTATTTTCATTACTGAGGGTAAGGTCAGGGTTAGGGTTAACATTAATAGCTTTATTAATAATTATGTAAATGGGAGGCCCTCACAAGTATAGCAAGACAAATCTATGTGTGTGTGTGTTTGTGTGTGTGTAAACAGCCACTAGAGTATACTGATGCTTAGAGCTGACATTTCTCTTGAAGGTAAAGAATGCCACAGGGCCTGATGAGAAATCACTTGTGGCAGAGACGAAAAAAAAAAAAATTCCAGGGAACATTTTTTGGACAAAAATTCCAAGCTGTCAAAAAAAAATGCACATAGAAAGAATAAACATTCTTGGATTTCGTGGTGCTTATTAAGGCTGTTAGAAACATAAGAGACTGTACACTAGAAAACATCAGATTTATGGGAATGTTGGATAGAGTGTAGCCACCAGCAAGATCTTAGCGCATGTAGATGTAGCTGCTCCATGATCTCCCTACTTTTGCTGCCTTTTCCTTTTTTGTAGTTTTATGTCTGTCAGTAGCAGCAGAGACACACACATACAATTGAGCACAACTCCTTTATATTAGAGATCAACACAAGGACTACATGTTTCATTCAGAATCCTTTCCTTTGTTTCCTGGAGCCCCATGGAGCTAACATCCCCCCAGGCAAGATGATGCAGGTGTCGCAGGGTGAGAAAGCAGAAACAGGGGAAGAGAGCCAGGCTACATGCTAGACTACAGGGTAACCCACACAGACCAGATATTATGAGCATCTTTATGGCCAACTCCAGATGTCTTGCCAACAAGACGGTGCTGTTATTGTGGCAGGGGACTTTAAACATGCTTACCTGAAATCGGTTATGCCGAAGTTTTACAAATGAGAGAGAGAACCATTTTTTATCATGTGTATACAGGCATCCCACAGGCATTCAAAGTAAAACCATCTGCACACTTGGACTGTCAGAACACATTTCACTGAAACTGACCCAAGTGTACAAAGCCCTGATCTGCAGAACCAAGCCAGTTTTCACGGGTATGGACTGAAGAAACCATCTCAATGTTGAAGAAGTGTTTTCATAGCACCAACTGGGATCTGTTTGCAAAGGAGCAGATTTGGAGGAATATGCCTCATCGGTCATGGGGTACATACATTTTTGCACTGAGAATGCACTCACAAAAAAGACAATAAAAGTGTTTCCCAACCAGAAGCCAAGGGCAAACAATAATGTGCTTGCTTGGATTAAAAGTGGAGATGGTCAGGAGACCAGGTCAGGAGACTAGCAGCCTTATTCAGCAAGGGGTTTCAAGGAGGCCATATGTAGATACAGACAGTATCAGGAATGGAATTAATGGTTAGACTACAAGATTAACACTCTGCAGGCCAGTGATGCTACCAGCTTACCTGGTGTGCTAAACCAGTTATTTGCCTGGGTTTGATAACCAAAACAGGAACAGGGTAGCCTCATAAATCTCACCACCTGTTGGGAATCAGACAAAGGTTCTAAAGCATCATCATTTGAGATCCATCCTGCAGAGAGTGGATGTCAACAAAGCATTGGGTTGGATGGCGTTTCTAGAAGGACACTAAAGACTTGTTAAAACCAACTAGCGGAGGTCTTCACAAACATATTTGACATCTTGTAATGACTGTTGACCAATGGGAATAGCCATGAAGTACTTTGAGAAACAGGTGCTGTCCCATATCAGATCTACCATCCCCTTGGATCTAGACCAGCAGCAGTTTGCTCACAGAACAAACTGATCCTCAGAAGATGCAGTCTCAGTAGCTCTCCACATGGTTTTGACACGCCTGGAATATGCAATACTGCAAACACATATGTAAGGACGTTATTTGTGGATTTTAGCTCCACTTTTAGCTCCATGATTCCTCACAAACTGGTCAGAAAATTGGGCAGCTTGGGTCTGGACAGCTCCAGCTACTCCTGGGTTTTGGACTTTCTTATAGACAGACTACAGTGTGTCAAGATCAGAAACTACACCTCCTCCACTGTTATTCTTAACACTGAGGCCCCACAGTGCTGTGTGCTCAGCCCTATGTTCTTCAATCTGCTCACACATGACTGCACTCCCATCCACCCCTCCAACACCATAAATGATGAAAGTGCCTATAGGAATGGGGTGGAATATCTGGGTGAATGGTGCAAGGCCAATGACCTAATACTTAACACCTCCAAGACAAATGAGATTGTTGTGGACTTTGCAAGAACAAGGAAGTCAGATCACCTCCCTCTCCACATTTCCAGAGAAGTAGTGAAACATGTGGAGAATGTGAAGTTCCTTGGATTCCAAGCACCTAATATGGTCTCCTAACACATCATATCTAAGCATGAGGGCATGACAGAGACTGTATATCCTGAGGAAGCTGAAACAGGCTAAACTCCCCCCAAAACTTCCACAGTACCATTGAGAGCATCTTCTCCCACTGTATGATCATGTGGTACTCCAGCTGTACAGTCTCAGAGAGGAAGGATCTGCATCAGGTGGTCAATGCGCCACTGGATTGTAGAGGGTGGGCAGAGAAATCTATGTTTGAATGGGTGTCTTCATGAGTGTTCCCAGCATGCAGTTAGGGCAGACATTAGGACACCCACCCTCCTTGTGTTATGTGTGTGATTCTGTTACTCTCCACACTGTTTATGTGTGGAAGTAGTTGTTCCCTGGTTTCCGTCATGTTACAGTTGTATACGGATATGTTGTTCTGAGTCAGCAGATGTGTTCAAGAATGGCTTCTCATAGATGTTCCTCGCCACTGATATCACAATATTAATTTAGGGGAGTAAATGGTACAGCTTCAGTTTGCCTTGATTTGGTCAACATGTGTCTCTTAGGCTTGTCTCATTGGTCAAGGTATGTACATAGGTCAAATTCTACAGCAGCAGTCTCTTCTCATGTTGGTAGAAGTACACCATTGTTGAGCAGCAGAAAATGCTATCATGGGCATTGTAACATTGCTGTCATTAGACGCTTGGAAGTTAGCTAACATTCATTTGCATCATATCAACTGACATCATTATGACTGGTGACAAAATAAAAATTGTCAAAGCTTTTTGTACTAAACTTACAACAAAGTGCTTACTTGCATGTTATTTGTTATGTGTTGTTTTTAGGAACAACATCCAAGTAAGAATGTCAATGTACAGGGCAGTGTAGCCAAGTGGTTAAGACATTGGCCTACTGACCCGAAGGTCATGAGTTCAAATCCCACCACAGCCAAGCTGCCTCTGCTGGGCCCCTGAGCAAGGCCCTGAACCCTTAACTGCTCAGTTGTATAAATGAGAGAAATCTAAGTCGCTCTGGATAAGAGCATCTGCCAAATGCCATATATGTAAATATAAATGTGCTTTCTATGCTCCTTACAGTAAGGAGCTTGGGCTGTTGTTGGTTCTCACAATTAAAAAAAGACAGATGATGTGGAAAGTGGAAAGATGAAAATGAACACATGTTTGAAAATATAATTAATTCCAAAACACGGTTTAGCAAGCTAATAGACCAGAGCTCTCTGTCAAATTACTTCCTGTCAGCACTGTCATGTGTGATGGCATGTGTTTGTTTGTAGTTCTACTCAATTTGGCATGGGTCGCTCTGCATCATGTACAACTCTGTTTACTGATGAAATGCACCAGTGTCTGGTTGTGATAACATTTTCAGAAATTTTTGGATGGAAATACTGTATAGCTTTCTTGGTAATGCCACTTTTGGGCCATATATTATCTATTTTAACTTTCAACAATGAGATCCCTTTGATGCTTTGTAAGGTTTTTGTGGACCAGGCATGTTGTTGTAAGACAAAACTAAGTAAATGTCAGGAAAATCCTCCTAGTTAATCATTCATTCATTCATTCATTCATTCATTCATTCATTCATTCATTATCTTTCGCTTTATCCCACTAGTCGGCGTTACGGGGGGGTTGGAGCCAATCCCAGCGTCATCGGGCGAAGGCGGGGTACACCATGGACAGGTCACCAGTCCATCACATGGCCAACAC
>JAOVVH010000026.1:2529571-2540095 GCA_028566435.1 Scorpiodoras heckelii | reverse complement strand
AAAGGGTGCTTCTACTCAATACTGAGCAAAGGGTCTGAATACTTATTACCATGTGATATTTCAGTTTTTCTTTTTTAGAAAATTTACAAAAATTTCTACATTTCTGTTTTTTTTCTGTCAAGATGGTGTGCGGAGTGTACATTAATGAGAAATAAAATGAACTTTTTTGATTTTAGCAAATGACTGCAATGAAGCAAAGAGTGAAATATTTAAAGGGGTCTGAATACTTTCCGAACCCACTGTATGATAAATATCAATGCTCTGCCACAAGCACATGATGTACAGTACTGTGCAAAAGTCTTAGAAATTCTATTGTTTTAGCAAAACTTTTTTGAGCTCTGCATTATTGAGTCAGTACAAAAAGATTTCCAAATTTTACTTTTCCAACAAAAAATTAAATGTTGCACAAAAATTTTGTATGTCAGTAACAAAAGCAACACATTACATAACAGACCACTTTTCAGACAATTTCCTTATAAACACATACCTGGGAACACTATTTCAGTAAAAGGCACACCAAATATTGACTTCCTTTAGTGTATTACTGTATACTGCACTTTATAGTGTTTTCTTTTATGTAGAAAAATCTTCATTATTTTTGAAGGCATCTTTGTTTTACAGCAAGTCTTTGCATGTGCCAAAGACCTCTGCATCGTACTGTACAGTAATTAGCTGGTAAGTTTTACTGAGCGTCTTGGAGAATCTGCCACAGCTCTTCTGGAGATTTGACTGTCACACTTACTTCTTTTTTTGCATGTAAAACCCAGCAGCCTTCATTATGTTTTTGTTTTAAAGTTAGTCTGTTATGTAATGTGTTGAATTCATTCCTCATTCATACAAACATTTTTGTGTAACATTAAATTTTTTGTTGGAAAAGTAACTTTTGGAAATATAAAGTCTTTTGGTACTGACTCAATAATGCAGAACTAAAAAAAAAAAAAAAACATCAGTAACAAAATTTGTACCTAAAAACAATAGGTTGTCTTAGACTTTCGCACAGTACTGTATATCAGACTGTAAATACACCATTCTGTAAATCATGCTCTGTATGAATGTAATTTAGCTATGCCCACACCTCCAGTATATGCTCAATATGTAGTAAATGCATTTACCGTGTTTTGATACATATTTTCATTTTGTGTAATTAAGGGAACAATAAAACTATTACGGGTTAAAGGGATGCTAAATACATTTACTCCTCACTTTTTTCTGTGATTTTAGTATGGACAGTTCATTAAATGATTAATAATCTACATCGTGAATTTGTTATTAGATCCCTTTCCTCTTTTTTTCTTTTGCAGAGAAAGGCTAAAGTGTCTCTTTCTTTTAAACTTTCACTTCTCTGTTCAATTCTGCTGAAGGGTGAAGGGTTTCAACAATGGCAGTCTGGGAAAATAGGCACTTGCATTTGAAAATCACAGTTCCACTGGATGAATCACGTCGTCGAAACTCAGTGTGAGAAAATGCAGGTCAGTTTGTTTACACTTGTGAGTGCTTGTGTTTAAGGAAGGAGAAAATACAGAAATATGTTACAGTTCAATCTCAGGCAAGTCACGTACCACCTAAAGGAAACGGCTGTGAGATGAAACCCCAGATGTACTGAACATTTGAGATTGAACTGGAAGATTAAAAAAAACTGATTGGTTAATTTTACACACATTGCTCATTCAGGAGGAGTCATATGAGTGAGTTAATTTGATTCACCTCACTTTTAGAAATCTATGCTTGTTTAAGCTTTTTTCCCATCCTATCTTACATATCATGTTACTCTCCTTCCCAAAAAATGTTCTATGCTTATGAATAAAATGATATTTCTATAAAACTTCTGTGTATAATTTGTGAATGTTAGCTGGTTTCTTAGTAATGACCAAGAGCAGGGTCAGCAGTAATGTGTAGAAATTGCATGTCCTTATACACTTAAGTACCAGAAAAACTGGTATACCATTTAATACTTGGTAGGTCCTCAAGGAGTGTGGACTTGGGTTTGGGTGAAAGGCACTACATAAATCTCACTTATTAATATTTTATTACTTATAATTATTAATTCTGATGTTACTTGAGGCAGTGTTGCACGCCTATTGTGTGAAACGATTCTTGCCAGCCGACGCTTGTCACATTCATTTACACATACGGTCACACTGCTGTCATAAGTACAGGGTTTTGCCGGAATTAATGTCGTCACGGTACACCCTTGAAATGCTCATACTTAAAAATCCAAACTTTGCTTCTACCTCTGAAATGCTATGACCCATCTCACGAGCTCCAAATATTAAACCATGTTGCCATTCTCTTGGCAAAAAGAGCTCTAGAAGCTTCCATAGATGTTTATTGCTTTATATATGCACTGGCAGATGCAACCAATGATGTGCATAGATGGTATTGCTTTGTATTTTGCATAGGCTCCAGTACCGGTTTTTCTCATACTTTGGTGCCGAGTCATTTGTAGCACCTGTTAATTAAATTTAACACATAATGGTCCTGACTGCAAAACAACAAAACAAATAATAAAATATTGTAGAACATAAGTAATCTACACTCACCGGGCACTTCATTAGGTACACCTGTTCAGCTGCTCTGTGTTAGCTCTGTAACGCAAATATCTACTAGGACTTCATCTCATCACACTTCATCACACACAATCATCTCTAAGGTTTACAGAGAATGGTGATACTGGAGGTCAGAGGAGAACGGTGAGACTGGTTCAAGCTGATAGAAGGTCAAAAGCAACTCAAATAACCACTCGTTACATCTAAGGTATGCAGAAGAGAATCTTTGAATGCACAATGCATTAAACCTCCAAGCAGATGGTGTTCAGTAGCAGAAGAGCACACCAGGTGCCAATCCTGTCAGCTAGGAATAGGCAAATGATTGTACAATACTCACAGGCTCACCAAAATTGGACGATAGAAGATCAGAAAATGTTGCCCGGTCTGAGGAGTCTCAATTTCTGGTGCGATGGTAGTGTCAGATTTTGTTGTAATCAGCATGTCTTGTATCAGTGGTTCAGGCTGGTTGTGGTGGTTTAATGGTGTGGGGGATATTTTCTTGGCACTCTCTGGGCCCCTTAATACCAACTGAGCATCATTTAAACACCACAGTCTACGTGAGTATTGTTGCTGATCATGCCCATCCCTTTATGACCACAGTGTACTTCCAGCAGTTTAACATGCCGTTTCACAAAGCTCAAATCATCTCAAACTGGTTTCTTGAACATGACAATGAGTTCACTTTACTCAATTGGCCTCCGCAGGCACCAGATCTCAACCCAATAGAGCACCTTTGAGATGTGGTGGAACAGGAGATTTGCATCATGGATGTGCAGCTGACAAATCTGCAGCAACTGCATGATGCTATCATGTCAATATGGACCAAAATCTTTGAGAAGTGTTTCTAGAACCTTGTTTAATCTATTCCATGAAGAATTAAGGCAGTTCTGAAGACAAAAGTGGGTCCAACCTGGTACTAGCAAGGTGTACCTAATGAAGCGACCAGTGAGTGTAATTTGTCTCATTTTAATGAAGTCATTTTAGTAAGCCAAGATACGGTGATTAATTCCAGTAGGCTCATCTGGTAGTCAGTGCTGCTGACTCATGAACATTATATATTCGAATGGACTCATCTGAGTCAGGTGATGTGATTCATTCATGTTGACTCATCTTAGCAATTTATCTCCTTCAACTCCCAACATCTGTGCAGGGCCCATGCTTATATTCCCTCAATATGGTAACGTTTAGACTAATTTCATTGTGGTTAATGAATAATTCTTTTGAACATCTGTGGATAAATAACTGGTATTTTCTCATTTCATATTATTCATTTTATTTTATTTTTTTCATTTGAATATTGTAGTCTAGAGTAGTCTAGCCTGACTCCTTTGAATTTTTTTGTAGTTTCCTTTCGTAATATCTACCTTAAATTTTTATTATACTTACAATTGCTGCTACAGTCAAGCTTCCTTGACATACAGATATAAACAAATATTTTTTAATATAAAATAAACATTCTTATCTTTACAAACTATGGTAGCATTGTGTCTAAAAAACTCACCCAGCACTAAATGAGCAATCCACTTCCTGCTCTAATCAGACTCTTTTTTTTTTTTAGCCTGACGCGCTGTAATTATTGCGGCAGCATAGGTATTAATCTGAGTATGGCCATCAGACAGGGTGCTGAGCTGCTGTGCTTTTTTCACCTATTAAAAGCAGCAGAAGCTGAGATGTGCAAAAGAATCACTGACACTCCATTCATCTCAGACGTTGCATAATTAGTTCAGCCTCGTTTTTTTGGAGGTTTGATGCAACACAGCAGGGAGTTCATTTTTACACCCATCTGCCAGATGTTTACACAGCCAATTGATTTGAAATGTGCTACTTGTCTTTGCTAAATTTTGCTACCTAGTTCCTAACTGCAGGGAATGCAAATTAGTTTTAGTTAAAAAGTTTTTAAAACTAGCTTATTAAAATGCTTGTCTGACCTGTTCCTTGAGTGATAAACTGTCATGTTTTTGTGCCAAATATATCTTATTTCCAGAAAGGTCTACCTCTGTCTCATCAGACCTTAATACATTTTGCACCTAATGTTATAGCCAAGTTATAGTGGTGTGAACCCTTTGGAATTGTCTATATTTCTGCATAAATTTGAATTAAAACTTCATCAGATTTTTACACAAGTATTAAAAGTAGACAAAGAGAACCAAATCAAACAAATGAGACAAAAATACTAGCCTTGGTCATTCATTTATTGGTCATTTATTTATATATCTGGTGTGATTGCTGATTAGTCCTGCACATCGGCTTGGAGGAATTTTAACCCATTACTCTCTACAAAACAGCTTCAACTCTGCTATGTCGGTGGGTTTCCTCCTATGAATTCCTTACTTCAGGTCCTTCCACAACATTTCTATTGGATTAAGGTCAAGGCTTTATTTTTCTTTAACCATTTTTGGTAGAACAACTTGTGTGCTTAGGGCTGTTGTCTTGCTGCATGACCCACGCTCTCTTGAGATTCAGGTCATGGACAGATGCCCTGACATTTTCCTTTAGAATTTGCTGGTATAATTCTGAATTCATTGTTCCATCAATGATGGCAAACAGTGTTCGCCCAGATGCAGCAAAACTGGCCCAAGCCATGATACTACCACCATCGGGTTTCATAGATGTGATGAGGTTTTTATGCTGGAATGCAGTGTTTTTCTTTCCTCACTCATAATGTTTCTCATTTAAACCAAAAAGTTCAATTTTTTGTCTCATCCATCCACAAAACATTGTTCCAATAGATTTCTAGTTTGTCCATGTGATCTTTAGCAAACTGCAGATGGGCAGCAATGTCCTTTTTGGAGAGCAGTGGCTTTCTCATTGCAACCCTGCCATGTACATCATTGTTGTTCAGTGTTCTCCTGATGGTGGACTCATGAACATTATTATTAACCAATGTGAGCAAGGTCTTTAGTTGCTTAGAAGTTACCTTGGGTTCCTTTGTGACCTCGTGGACTATTATACACCTTGCCCTTGGTGTGATCTTTGTTGGTTGACAACTCCTGGGGAGGGTAATAATGGTCTTGAATTTCCTTCATTTGTACACAACAAGACTGTGGCTTGGTGGGGTCCAAACTCTTTAGAAATTGTTTTGTAACCTTTTCCAGCCTGATGAGCATCAACAACACTTCTTCTGAGGTTTTCAGAAATCGCCTTTGTTTGTACCATTATACACTTCCACAAACGAGGTGTGAAGATCAGACTTTGTTATAACCCTGTTCTTTCAATAAAACAGGTCGCTCACTCACACCTGATTGTGGTCCTATTCGTTGAAAATGCCGGACTCTAATTTCACCTTCAAATTATCTGCTAATCCTAAAGGTTCACATACTTGTGCCACTCACAGATATGTGATATTGCTGTGTTGAGAATGATCCACCACCCAAATAGTACCTGATCTGTGCTGGTCCTGTGGGGGTCCTGACCATTAGAGAAGTGCAGCTATATGGTACGTGGAACTGAGAAAATGGACAATGAGTTAAGAGAAAAGGAGGTGGTCATAAGATTATGCCTGATTTGTGTATATGCGTGTGAGGGATAGTTCAGTTCCCTTTAATGTCATTGTGGAAGTACAAATAATTTAAGTTCCACTGCTTTCATCTTTCAGTGCAAAATGTGAGGTTTTAGTAGGTGGATTTTGGTACATGGCTACTCTAAATTTGAGTGTGAATGAGTGTGTGAATGTGTGTGCTCAGGATACCGTGCCACGGACTGGCATACCATCTGGAGCAGGTCTGTGCACAGAGCTTTAGAAGGGCAGGTGCTCACATTATAAAAAGGGAACATGGAAAGCATTTTGTCACTAAACACATGCTGTTCACACTAGCAAAAACAGTCTAACTAGCCTAAAATGTGGCCCACTATATTACTGGCTGGCTACTGTGACTATTGCACAATTTCCCTATGAAGTGTAATACTACAGGAATATTTAGGAATATATTGTAATGCAACAAGAAGCATAAAGGTGAGAGATGACCCGACTGCTCTGAAACACAAATTAAGTTTGCCATTTCTCAGTGTTGCAGATTAGCCATCTCTGTATGAAGTGTGCAAATAGCTCATTTGTTGTGTCACATCAGATATTATAATAGTTCAGATTTAAACTGGCAGTTATGGAGAACAAGTAATTACTTTGTTTTCCTTTCTGTTTGCTAATGTCACTGACTGCTGCTTCTTCAGAGTCACAGGTACACATGAGCTGGTGGTTGTATGGTTCATTTCTAAAGGCTAAAGCGCCCTTCATTCAAGAAACCCACACCTACCTGTAACTTCACCCTTCAGCTTATGAATGGCAGCCAGACAGGCATTTTAACGTATAGTTTAAATATGGTTAATTGTTAAAATTCTTCTTGATAATGGCCATGGGTAGGGAAAGAAAAGAAAAAAATCAAAAATGGGCACATTGCACATTGCTAAAATGAGCACAATGGCCATTAAGGGGAAACGGGCAGGTGCTTGAACACATAAATGGATCATATGTATGAACTGAGGTGTATTAATGCACCACTTGTGATCCAGGATACACCAGATCACAGAACCACATAAAATGCTTAATCAAGATGAATGAATGAACTTTAAAACAACTGGTTAATGTTGTTTGGCTGTTTGGTTTAAAAAAAAAAATCTGAGCCTCTCTAATCAAAACATGTTCATGACTTTTTTTCCTGAATAAAATTAGACATGGTCTTGGATGGCATTATGCTTGGTTTCACAAAGGCAGTCCGTTTTTATTTGTAAATTAGAACAATTATTAACAAGCACGCATCTGTTTAAGCCTTGTTCTTTCTGACAGATCGTAGCAGGGGTGGTTATGGGCATTCTGGGATATTTAGAGCATCATTTTAAGCATTAACCTTATCAGACATGGTCTAACTCACACTGCAGCAAACAACACTCAACAAGCTAATCAAGCGTAATCAGGTCAGGCTAGGTTAGATTACTTAGGATATTAAGCAGGGCTTTGGCTGTATCATTTTTTTCCTACAGGGAAATGTGCACCAGAGTCTGTAGTTATTGAGGTTCAGAGTTTTTATGATCTATAAAGCTGGATATCCTGTTTTTCTTCTCAGGCAGCTTGACTTTGATTGGGCTGAAAGGCAAATTATAAGTTCTGGTTATTAAAATGACCTATAATATATTCTAAATTAGTAATATGAAAGTTGAACTCATTGAACTAATTGAAATCAGTGGGAAGCTATAATCAAAATGATTACATTTCCAGAAATAGTCAGTGTAACTGTAATGACTGTGATTAAATTATGTTCTTGTATGTTTTTCTTCCGTATCTCAGAACATACTGTACAGTACTTTATAATCAGAAATTGAATAAATGAACATATTTGTATCAATATCTGTATTCAGATTTAAACCTGAAGTACTGGTAGGTCTAAACCCCAACACTATGCACTGGAAAACACGAAAACAAAAGCAAACAAAGTAAAGATAAAGTTCAAACTCTACTATATAAACTCTACTAGTAGCATAATGTGAACTGTACCACAACTAACCACACGGTTACTAAGAATGCTGTAAAAACGCCAAACAGTGTTGCACCTTCATGTTCTTATATAGGATCTCAAACCTGATGCACAGCTTTAGTCTCAGCCATTTTCCCTGTAAACCTTTCTGCCAAGTGTTCCAATCCAACCAACCAACCAACCAACCAACCAATCAATCAATCAATCAATCAATCAATCAATCAATCAATCAATCAATCAATCAATCAATCAATCAATCAATCAATCAGTAATAAAGCACCTTCTTTTCATATCTGTATTTGTATTCTTAACACATTAGCTGTTCATTTCTGAACAATGTATTTGTATTCAGTTCTCTATTTTCTATAATACTTTTGAGCATTTTTATTCTCAATTTGTAGCTCTTCAGAGGGCATAATAGAAGCTGATGGCCACACATACAGAGGAAAAAAAAATCTCTGTTTAGTATACAGCAGTATCATGTGATCATTAATGAGAATTAATACATCCTGCATCAAAAACACATTGAATTTAGTTTAAATGACACTAAACTGATCATTAGCAGGTGATTTATTTGTTTATTAGGTCATTTATTGCTTTGTTTTGTTTTTAATAATCTTCCAACCCTCCAACCTGTTCATTACGCATTACTCATTTTTATTCAAATGCTGGGACTCTACTTGAATAGCTTATCCACATTGAGATAAAAATGCCCTCAAGCCCACCTCCTGTTTCTTGGTTCGCGATTAGCTAGTACTTTTTTGTGACAAAGGGGAGCTAATTTTTCTTGTGGTGAACAAGAGCTAATTGGTTTGAGATTAGGCACTGACTCAGACACAAAGTCAGAAGAAAAGCATGTTCTGTAAAATACAGATGTCAGAGGCAGTTTTTAAAACTAGACTCTTGAATTAACTATAGGTTTTCTGCCTCCCTTCATTTTAGTGGTGCTCTAGCTGTTGCTTCTGACACAAGCATGAAGCAGTCCCAGATTCATGCGAGCTGATACTTTCTGTACATTCCAACTTAAAAAAGAATACCCAAAAACATCAGCTCTTTGTTAACTGAATTTGTGCCCAGTATCTGTTTCTGCAGTCAGACCATGTGTTATTAATATGTTTGATCATTAACCACTAGTTAGATTAAATTTACACATCCATGCTAATAATTCCTAGTTGTAATCATGACATTAGTCACTAAAAATTGATTTAATTACCAATATGGCTTGATGGTTATAATGGTTTTAATTACGGCTACACTGGATGGTTTTCAAGCATAAACTGCCCTTTTAAGGTCTTGCCACAGCATCAAAATGGGATTCAAGTCAGAACCTTAATCTTGTTTGTTTTGAGGATTTCAGATATGTACTTTGGATCATTGTCCTGTTGCATAACACAAATGCGCTGGAGGTCACAAGCTGACAGACAGACATTCTCCTTCAGGAATTTCTGATAGAGAGCAGAATTCATGGCTCCATCAATTATGAAAAATCATCCATGTCCTGCAGAAGCAAAGCAGCCCCAGAGCATCACACTACCACCACCATTTTTGACTGCTGGTATGATGCATTTATAATGGAATGCAGTGTAAACTTTAAGCCATATGTAATGGACTTTGACTCATGAGTCCAAATAATATCATCCCAAAAGTATTGTAGATCAATATTATTATAGATATATAGATAATATTTGGCAAATGCAAGCCTTTGTGTTCTTTTTGGCCAGGAGTGCTTTGAGCCTTGTAACACTCTTATGGCTGCCATTTTTGCCCTGTGTCTTTCTTATTGCGGAATCGTATGCATTAGCCTTTTACTGAGGCAAATGAGCCCTGCAGTTCTTGAGACGTTTGTCTGTGTTCGTTTGTTAACTCCTAGATGTGCTCTTGATGAAATTTTGGTAGGCTGGACACTCTTGGGAAGGTTCCCTACTCTTCCAAGTTTTCTCCATTTGTGGATAATGGCTCTCACTGTGGTTTGCTGGAGTCCCAAAGCCTTAGCAATGTCTTTGTAACCCTTTACAGACTGGTAGAATGAATATGTTTTGCATCTGTATTTGAATCTCTTTAGAACATGGCGTCATGTGCTGCTTTTTGAGACCTTCTAGCCTGCTTCAATTCTATTTAATTTAATGTTTAGATTCAACAGGTCTGGCAGTAATCATGCCTGGGTGTGGCTAATAAAATTGAACCCAACAGTCAATTGCATTTGGTTAACTAGATGATTTAATAGCTGAGACGGCAATTACTTTTTCGCATACGGCCAGGTTGGACTGGATAGCGTATTTCCTTCACTAAATTTCTTGGTTTATTTTTGTCTAATATTAAAAATAGTTTGATGATCTGAAATATTCAAGTGTGACAAATATGTAAAAATAGAAGAAACTGGGAAGGGGGAATATAGGAATAAAAACTAACCAAACAGTGGTTTTAAACTAAATCATATTAAAATAACATGTTTTGATGCACTGTCATATTCTCTAAACAAAGCCAGTGGTTCATGCATTGACATATTTTAAGTG
>JAOVVH010000026.1:2485997-2504037 GCA_028566435.1 Scorpiodoras heckelii | reverse complement strand
TCTCTCTCTCTCTCTCTCTCTCTCTCTCTCTCTCTCTCTCTCTCTCTCTCTCTCTCTCTCTCTCTTTCTTTCTTTCTGTCTCTCACTGAAAGATGCTATTGGTCTGTGACAGCTCAATTGTTGACCCTTTAATGGAAGCTTAGAAAATCCACCCTGCTGAACTGAATAATGCTTCACATCCTAGATGTGTGTTAGTTTGGGAAAGCGAGTAGGTAATATGATTGAATCTTTTATGTTTATTTAAGCCATTTATTTAAATCCCTTTGTAAGAATAGTTTTAATAGGGAGTTAAAGACAAATCAGCAGCTGCAGTTTTAATTTTTTTTAATAGAAGACATGATAAATAGAAAATTTGTTGAACCTTCTTTCAAACACTAAATGTACAGTTTTGTTGTCTGCCCTTTTGTGTAATTTGTACTTATCATGGACAATGCCTGCTTATGTACTTTTAGTGTATATAGTACTATTACTCACAGTATATCAGCTATTATATCAGCTCCTGCTTTTCCTTCTACAGCTAATACTACGACCACCACCACCACCACTACTACTACTATTACTGCTACTGCTACTACTTCTACTAACACTAGTACCAACCCTAGTATACCTATTATTATTACCTGTATAATACCTGTAGGGTCTCTATATCCCTGCTATCCCTGGATAGCAAAATGTTTCCCCTTAATAGTGATTATTGCTGCTTCACCAATAGACCATATTAAATATCAAAAGTAAAAATATATTTTCTATTTTCTGTCTATAATATGCACATAAGTACAGTGCTGCAACGTGATGCCTATAGTGCAAACAATGATAAAATCAGAAATCACTGTCAGTGCTCATATGACATTTGAGATGATGTGATGATCCTGGTTCCATTGGCCTTGATCAATGCACGCCTTTTCAAAATGTCACCAAGCACAAATAGTCTGTTTCATCGACATGCAGAGAGATGACCCCTCCACAGGAATGCAGAAAAAAAGAAGACCTTTTCTTTCCAGACTGTTTTCTTGGGCATATACTTTAGCTTATTTATTTAGATTTGACGGCACATTTTTGAGATTTTTTTTCTATAAATAATCTCAAATTTTTCATATTAAAGTTTATAAATAAGTGTTCTGGCATGCCTGGGTGAGTGGTGCTATCCATGGTACTGAAAGAAGGAATTAATTCTTGCATGTTTTTTTGCCGTGTATAAAAACAGCCTCTACGAGTCCACATGAGGAAAGGACAAGAGTGAAAATATCATCTTAGGTTACTTGAATTAAATGAATGAATTACTTTTTTAATGGATTTAAATATTCATGCAAATGTACTGGTTAAGTCCAAGTTCCAAATTAGTTTTATTAAAGTTCATAATTAGTCTATAAAGAAAAATCCTAACAGGCTTCATAATCTACTGTATATAGGTCCACTCTGTTTTCCTACCACTAATACTATTACTACCCCCACTGCAACTATACTAAAAATACAAACCCCATTTTCCAAAAAGTTGGGACACTTTCTAAAAATGCCATAAAATCTGAAATCTGTAATTTGCTATTTCACTTTATCTAACATAATATTTAACCTTTATGTAATTCATTTAGATTTAAATTTAAATTTAATTTATTTTATTTAGATTTTCAGTGTTTTCAATGACAAAATTAATTTTATTAGTTAAATATTAACAAATTTAGAAATTGATGCTTGCAACACACTCGAAAAATTTGGGACAGAGGCATGTTTACCACTGGGTAATATTATTTGTTTCTTCTAATAATTACTTTTTAATCATTTGGGAATTGAAGATACAAATTGTTGCAGTTTTGCAAATGGACTTTTTGCCCATTCTTGCTGTGCACAAGACTTGAGCTGCTCAACAGTCTGTGGTCACTGTTGTCTGATTCTCCTCTTCATTATGCACCATACATTTTCAGTAGGAGACAGATCTGGACTGCAGGCAGGCCTGTCAAGCCACACTGTTGTAACATTGTCTTGATGGCAGCATACGTCTCTCCAAAATACCAGTATAAGTCTCTGCTTCAACGGTACCTTCACATATATGCAGATCAGTATATGCACTAATGCACCCTCTGATGCTGGTTTTTGCTCTTTTTGTTGCTAACAGTGTGGATGGTCTTTTTCATCTTTGAGACATCCAATTTTCCCAAAAACAAGCTGAAACATGGACTCGTCTTACCACAGAACATGTTTCCACCTCAGATGACTTCAGGCCCAGAGAAATGTGTTTCTGCACAAAACTAATATATGGCTTCCTCTTTGCATGATAAAGTTTCAGGTTGCATTTCTTGATGCAGCAGTAGACTGGATTAAGTGACAATGATTTTCCAAATTACTCCCAAGCCCACCATGATTATCACGGTAGTATGACAATTTCTCAAACAATACCAAGGGCTTGATGGTAAAACGCATTCAGCAAGCGTTTCTGCCCTTGGCCTTTACACATAAAGATTTCCCCTGACTCCCTGAAACTTTTCCTGAAATTATGAACTGTAGATGTTGAAAGACCTGAATTCTTTGCAATCTTGTGCTGAGAAACATTGTATTCGAACTGACTGACAGTTCTCTCATGAAGTTTGGCACAAAGTGGTGCACCATGACCCATCCTTGCTTGCAAAGAATAAGCCTTTGGTGGAGGCTAATTTTTTACTCAATCTTGATTACCTCACCTGTTACCAGTTAAGCTGCTAAATGTGGAATCTTCCAGAAATGATTTACCTGTATTACATATTGTTATTTTGCCTCTGTCCTAAATTTTTTGAGTATGTTGCAGTCATCAATTTCTAAACTTGTTTTTATTTAACAAATGAATTAGGTTTATCACTGAAAGCACTGAAGATCTTTTCTTTGTCCTTTTATCTGTTAATTAAAGGTTGAAGCGAATTAAAAAATTACATATATTAGCTTTTATTGCATTTTTAGGAAGTGTTCCAACTTCTGGAAATGGGGTTTTTAGTACTAATACTACTTGTACTACAGCTACCATGGCAATTACTATTACTACTACTGTTACTGTTACATGCTACAAAGTGACCCTTTTTGTCCTTTTTATATATTTATATAATGCCCATGTTACTACAGTAAATTTGTAATAATAACACACACACATACACACCAGTTACTGCTTATTGATGTAAACCCCACATTAATTTCTGCTAGAATCTGTAGTGACACAAGTGAATGATCAGAGACTTTTCACTCAACAACCACAGGGTCTAAAAGTCAAAGAAGCTTCTAAAATAATTTTGTTCTCATTGACTAAAAGCATTGGGGATGATAATGCACAGAAGACTGTACGCATTGTGCAAATATCAGGTGTTAGTCATCATTATGATCTTGCCTCTCCCTACTTTGCATTGCAGCTTCCATGGCAACAGCCAAGTACTTACAGTCAGCTCCATTATTATTGGCACCCTTGGGAAAGAAGGCTAAAAAAGGCTCTTTGAGGTCATTTAGCTTAAATTCGCACTACAATGTGAGAAGCCTGTAACTTTCAGTAATAGCAAATCAAAAGCATAACAGCAAAGCAGAATATGCAAGAACAAAGCAATAAAATCACAACAGGAAAATCAGAAAAAACAAAAGCATAAACTTTGTCTCAGTCTGACATATAGTTATATGAGCATGTGATGATTAGTGAGCACCCATTCCTTCAGTTTTGACTTGTTTATTTCTCTGTTTTTGATATTGCTGTTTTTTGGATTTGTCATTTGCATTTTCTGATTTCTGATTGCTGTTGTGTTTTTGATTTGCTGCACATTAATCTTTTTTTTTTTTTTTTTTTTTTTGGGAAATGCTGTTTTACTCTGCTCCATGCAGGTTCTCCTAAACCTGTAGCTAATAGCCTCTCGTACACCCCCTGAATCTATACCCCCACATTTGTTTCCCCAGTTGGGTCACCTGCATTAATCCTAATCACCAGCCAGCTCTCACCTATCACACAAATGCTGACAAATCAGTGAGGGTGAAGGCAAACATATGCTTCCTCTGAGACATGTGAAGCTAGTCGATTGCATCTGTTCAACCTGCTGCTCATGCCACATCACAAGACAGCATAACACACTCAGTGGAACCGCTATCTACCGCTATCTCTTCTGCTGGATTACAAATGATCATTCAGTGTTTTAGGCTTGAATCAATCAATCAGTCTATTCTGATCATTTTGGTGCATACAAGGTCTGTCTGGAAAGCAATGACTAGGAAATTCTCAGATAAACAGTAGGACCCGTTTCAGTTGCATTCTAGCCTTTGAAGTGCCCAGACATTTGTTGTTGTTGTTGTTGTGGAGCCCTGCTGAAGTGCCTCGTCACTGGAACAATGCAAGTGAGTTTGGAGCCCAATTTCCTGAACAAAGTGAACATAGGAGATGAATAGGAGATGAATCATGAGTGTTCGAGTACGATCCTGAGACAAAAAGACAAAAAGTGTTAAATGTCACATGAAAACATCACTACCACTTTGGCAAAGTAAAAAACATCCATAGAGCTGTGACCGAGATTCTGAACAGTGGACAATTTGAAGCACTGCTACCAGCAATATCCACGGCAATGAGAGCATTGTCTGTGTTGACAAGGATCATATTTTGAAGGTGATAATATTGAATTGTAAATTTTTTCAATAAATAAAAAAAAAACACTGAGTACTTTCTGGACAAACCTTGCATGCCAGATGCAAAAATGTTAGCTGCATTTTTAAGAAGGTAGTTTTGGGACAAAAAAAGTTAAAGTCCCCTAGTTAAAGTTAGGCTTTACAGTTTTTGTAGTGCAGTTTATAGTATGGGGAACTCATGGTCAGGTCAGTTTTCTAAAGCTGTCTATTATGTTTACTGATGTTTTACATATAGTGTGGCTCTTTAATTTCAGAACCTTATTACAATCACATCCAGCCATTTAGGTGAATGCACAGAAACCTTTTATTGGTATGGTCACCCAAATTATTCTAAACATATGCTTATCTTATATTTTTTCATTTTATTTCCCTTGTTTTTTTAATACAAGGCATCCCATCTTTCTTTGCCCCCTTTCTTTGTCCCATCTCATTTCCCCTCACTAATGATGGCTAATAATAAGCACAAATATTGTGTCATATAACAGACATATGACTGCTCAGTAACCTCATGGTAAGTGGTAGTTTTATTGATCAGGGTTAATCATGTAGAGTTCAGTCCTCATGATCTGCCTGCATCTCCAACACATTCCAACAGTTGCATTTTGTTTTTGACCTCAGCTAAATAATCGGAAGTAGAAACCATAATCATATGGCTATAAAACAAGGAGAAAAATGAAGTGTACAATGTGTTGTGATGCTGTAGAACACATATAATGCATGTTAACATTGCGGCTCAAATGAATTTTTATATTACTTCTTTTTGGACAGATGTAATCACCATTACATGAAATGATGTGACTGCTTTATTTAGCTGTGGGCAGTTTGTGACTGCATACTGCATACGAGGGTAATTGATTTCCCCCATATTCCATTAAACCTTTTCATCACTGTGGTAAAAACAATCAATAGCATATGGAGGGTGAGAGAGAGAGAGAGAGAGAGAGAGAGAGAGAGAAAGAGAGATGCTGAGGAGAGGCTTTGTAGTCAATTTTGTAACATGTACAGTACACAATAGCTTGAGCAGAAGGCACACCATATGCTGGTGCAATATATCCATCAAAGTTAGCGATGAGAGATAGGGTTGTGTTTTAATAATGTGTGTCTCACTCTGCACATCTGAAGGAGTTTATGAAGTCTTAACGCCTAAGTTCACTACCAACAACTTTTACAGCAGCAAAAAAATAGTGTGAACTGTAGTACCTTAATCTTGATTACAGCTATTTTTCACATTTTCACAGCCGGGAAAGTAATTGGACAATTGACTGATAAGCAGTTTCATGGCCAGGGCTGAGCTTTGGTAGTGACATAATTACAGTGACTCATAATTGCAAAACATATTAATGCAACAGCATCTCAGAAAATGCGATAACAAAACCAGAAACAAAACAGCAAAGCCAAACACATAATAACAAATAAAATATAGTGGCAAGCAGTGATTAAGGGGAACAAAGGGGGCACATTTATGCCCCATTCATTATTGATGGTGGAAGATAAGAAGACATTGGGTCCACATTGGGAACATGGTAACTGTTGAACTTGGTATGACCTAAAAAATCAGAGGAAATTGGAATTGCAATTCAGTTCTGTTCATATGCTTAAAATCGGTGCTGGATTTGGATATCTTTCCTGTTCTTCAATTCAAGTCTAGATTAATTAACTATCATACATTTATTTATCAGATTATTTCATATCACCTCTCAAAATCCATTTTGTTTTTGTCTGGGTTATTCACCTAAATTATAATTATAAATTATACACATATTCACCTAATAATTATAATTATTAGGGGTGTGCATCTCTCCAATAAATGATGATCCGATACGTATCTCGATACATGTGGTATGATACGATTCACAAACGATATATTTTAAATTGGACCGATTCGGTTCGATTCGATTGAGTAGGATTTCGACACGATTTCGATACGATTCAGTTTACTATAATAGGGTATGAAATAATATGATAGTTTCTTGTTTAAAGGAGACGATCATTTTACATTACGATTCAACATAAGTTAAATAATTTTTTACTTTGTTATAGAGTTCTGGCACGCATTTGTCAGTAAAACACTGTCGCGTTGGGATGTTGTACCAGGGCTCCAATGTTTTAATCATGTCCCGAAGGCCCTCATTCTCCACCACACAGTATGGTCTTAAGTCTTTGACAATGAACCGGGCTATTGAAGCCGTTATTACCTTGGCTCTAGCTAGATGTGGTCAAGTTTTGGCTGGAAGAAGTCCTGTATGTCTGTGTTTTTGTCCTGCCATGTCTTTGGGCTAGCGGGGCTAGCGGTTCTAGCGTGGGTGCCCCTATTAAGCCTGGCATAGCGTTGTGGATAGTATTGGACATTTTTGTCTTTCAGACGTGACTGTGATGAGTATCGCGAGAGTTAATCAGAGAGAGAGAGGAGAGAGAGGCGCAGACAAGTAGCAGCCACAGCTGCACATTAGCAACACCAAACCGATTAACAACTTTTTAATCGGACCATTGGCTGGTTCATGCTACAAATAGGATGAATCAGGGGTCCGTGTACCGATGTATTCACATTGTTTAAGTCAAAACCGGATTTCCGATTCAGGTCGGTTATTTTTTGCACCCCTCATAATGATATAATAATTAGTGCTGTCACGCAATAAATTTTTTTAATCGCATTAATCGTGCGATTAATTTTTTAAATCACATGATAATCGCGGTTTTAATGCACATTTTGATTTGTATTGTACATGCAGGGAGGCATCGTAGGACTATTGAAAATGAAAGACAAACGACTGCTGAATGTTGCCTCATTATTCACTTGACTTTATTTGATAAAAGTGAAATAAAGATGATTTGTCTTTTAATTTTTTTAAAAACTTAGCGCAATTAGCACAAAAAAACCCTTAAAATATCGATATAAACGATCTAGCCTTACTCATATCCCGCTCTGTTTATGTCTCGATATATTTTAATATATCGATATATCGCCCAGCCCTAACTACTACTACACAACCTATTCTCAATTCCACTGTGTCAGTTGCTTACACGTGGACAATAGCCATTAGTCTCATTGTAGACACACCAGAGAGCTCCACTGGCTTTTGTTTATGACACCCTCAGTGCTTCACGTCTCTGATGTAAAAAGCAAATGATTTTATTGCAAATATTGTGATTAAATGCTTGAAACAAAAGTAAACCAATTTACTAGCCTGCACATTTATCTGCCCGTTTAAGATCGGTAAGGAATAACACAGGACAGACTGTGCTGTTATACAAAACTAATCATAGTTTATAGCTTAGATTCAAATTTTATATTAATATTTAATGTTGTGCAACATCTGCATGACAAGTTAGTCAGTCCCCTATGTCCCTCATCACATTTTCTCTCTTGAATTTAATAACACACACAAAAAAAACCTTGGCTTGTCATTTTATCAAGAAACCAGAAAGTGGCACTTGTGCCGGGCGGACTCCAACTCCCAGCAAGCCTAGCACCAATCAAGGTCAACAGGAGGCCCCTGCTCACCACCCTACTTAAAGGGGTTTTTGAGCGGTGCCTCTTGTTGCACATTTCGATGGTATTTTATAGTGCTACGGTGTGCGGAAGCTAGGGACAGTGGTTGGTAACGTTGGGCCTCATATAGGTTCAGCAGTAGGGGTCATCCCCGAGGTAAAAACTCTGATTTCAGGGCTAGTTTTTTTCTCTCGTTTCGACTTTCCTCTCCAACCTCTAGCTGCTCTGGGCACTTGCCTGTTTCATTAAGCTTACGGCTCGCTGCGTCGGCCACTCAACTATATGTTTGGCGTTTCCTTGCTGCGGCAGGAACCCACCTGTTTTCTGTGGGGATCAAAGCTCCCCGCAGCAGAGTTTAACGTAAAACTGGAGATTTATTCTCGCCAATTTATTCTCGGAAGCACCGGTGTGATGCTTCTGGGTTTCCCGGCTCTCTCATTAATTGCGCTTGGCATGTAGAAAGCCTATTTTGTGTTCCTGGCCTGTGACGCGCTCCGCTGGCTTTATTAATAAAAGCCCATTTTGTTTTCCTGGCGTGGGATGCACTCTGCCAGCATTAAATATTAAATGCAGCAGGGTTTATTTTGTTTTAACCACTGGTGTGAATTTAACTCGTGTCATGTGTTTGAGTCCGTTGTTTTTGAAGTTAATCTTCCCATCTTGCAGCATATACTCACCTAGCACGATGGTAGCATGTAGGTTTGCCACGTTATTGGCCCAGGTTCAATCCCTGTGGTCGCCAGTTTATGCACCACATATCAATTAATTTAAATTTATATATTTCTTTATAATTGTGTTTTCCCCATTAATTTTGCCTGGGGTTACATTTATATATATGTATTTATTTTCCCTTATTTAACATCTATTGGTTAATGAATGTATATTTATTTAACCCTGTTATCCCACTTTATTCCCTGCTCACCCTCTACTGGCTGGGCTGAGCCATAACAGCCCAGCCTTCCCTGCACTTGGGTCACTCCCAACCCTTACAGTTCTTGGGTATGATTGATCAAATTTCCACATATGTTTTTCCACATGGTGTAAAAAAAAACCTCACCATATGAACAATTATGTTTTGTTTCAAAGCAATATATTTTTCTCAAATCTGCTTATTATTAGACTTACAAGTACAAGTTCGTGTGTGTGAGCTATCACTAAAGCAACAAAAACATATTAGAATGAGCAGATTAATATGAAGTATTGTCTGAGCTGTGCTGTTATACAGAATGAATCCACAACCTTTTGTCTGTTAAATAAAGCCTCAACTGAATTAACAAATTACAGCTTTGAGTTTTTATTGGATTTTAAGAGTGTTCCAACTTTTCTGGAAATGGGGTTTGTAGTCTACTACTGGGATCACAGGAATTGGAGACATTCACTAAAAATGCTAAGGCATGTGCTGTAGATAACATGAACGATCCCAATAGCTAATGAGTCTCACTGTAGGGAATTTGATTTATTAGTAATAACATGTAAACCTATTAAGCCTGACATACCATGAGGTAATACACTGTAAACGCTCACCCCTTCCTGAGTTGATCATCTCGCTTCATGAGCCCAAATCCCTTTTCTTTTACATTTCTTTCAGAGCCTTGAACTTGAGGTCTCCCTCTATTTTCACAGTCCCCTCAAGCTTTTATTAATATCTCTTTGCTTCCTTTTCTATCTTTCATCTCCCTTCTCCAATTTTTCTGCTCTCTTTATCTGTTATGCCTGGGAAAAAGTGAAAAATTCTGTGACAAATCTCATGTCATGGTAACCTAAAATGTGGGAAAAAGCTAACTTTTTTCACTTAGTTTCACAGTCGAGGCCAGAATCTGTTTCACTTCTATCCCTCTATAGTTCTATTTTTGCTCTCTCTGTATCCTTCCAAAGCTCATTAATGTCCTTGTGCCCTCTGTGTGTGTGTGTGTGTGTGTGTGTGTGTGTGTGTGTGTGTGTGTGTGTGTGTGAGAGAGAGAGAGAGAGAGAGAGAGAGAGAGAGAGAGAGAGAGAGAGAGAGAGAGAGAGAGACAGTTTATGTGTATGTGTACGCATAAACAGTAATCCCAGTTCTGAGCATTATTAGTTTGCTCCAAACAGGAACTGTCATTGTTTTACCAACATTGTTCATCAATTATTCACGCTTGATTAATAGTGCCAGCAAATGGCTGAGTTGTGCATTCATCACTATTACAGAATATTACAGAGAAACACATCCAATCATTCAAACAAAAGAATGAAAAATATAATCCATAATCAATGCTTGATTGGAAAACAAATTGCTATTATATCCATGCTTTTCTATAGGCATTAAACCTGTTAAAAAAACCTGTTTTTTAGTAATTAAACATTTTCCTCCTTTATTTAGTTGTGAGAGTACCTAAGTATTTTCTTGTCCATGGATCTTTAAGCTGTGTACTGTGAGTATAAATAAGGAAACTCTCATATCTGCTGAAAATAACAAGCTAATCCTTCCCCATGAAGGTGAACACATATCCAAATAGTATAGGCACAGCTGATTATAGCACTATAAGACCCAGTTTAGCACAGATCCTATGTTACAATATAATTCCTAATGTGCCCTTGTTGGCTTATCACCTTTAACCATTGGCTGAATGCCAGCTGCCTTTTAATAGGGCTTTCAGACTAAGTGAATTTTGAATGCCTGAGGGATCCAGTCAAAAACTGTAAACATCAGAAACAGGAAATCCTGTAGCAGCAATTATTTTCCCCCTTAGCACCCATAAGCAAAACTGCAGAGAGTTGCTGTTTGGTAGAATGGTTTAACATTGTCTTCATTTATGGTGTATGAAATTCCAGCTTGATTGGACAAAGTCTTGCAGGACTAGCACTCCTACCGGCTGACTAATGTCAAATTTTGATGCCGTAGCACAGTATGTATACTTGGTACATACTGTACCATTCATTCTTAATAATAGTTGGCCAATTCTAAGCATGTCAGTTGCCTGCTGAAAGCTGATTGGCTAATAATGCCTATTTTGTAAAGCAATTAGATCTTAGCAGCTACCCCAAAGATGCAGAAATTGAAAATAACAACATAAGCAATGGCTATATGGCAAGTTGGGCAAGTTGATTTAAGTTTTTAGTATCCAAGGTTGTTTAAAATGAGTGCCCATATTTCCTGTTTGGTTCACAACACAGAGGAAAACATCAGTGCACCACCACCATGGCAAACACTGTATTCATTTTAATACCACTGAATGAGAGAGATTGATATAATGAGATTTACCGAGTTGTTGCTTCATTAACTGGCTGTCTCTGACAACATCTTTGATGTGCCAGTGTCACTTACATTGCCTGTAACAGTAGCAAATGTATTTCTCTCCTGTCATTTTATTCAGACATGACAAATTCCATGCAGTTATGCATTTAACTGTTTACTTACAGAATTGGGCGATTCCTGTAGGCAAAGGTCAGAGTAAATAACAGTCCTTGTGCAATCGGTACACTGGGTAAAAGTAAAGCTTTGACTTGCATTACCTAATCAGTCAGATCTGGAGAGCTGTTTATGTAAATAAAAAAAGGTATTGAAGTGGCTCAAGGAGGCAGACAGAAGGGGCTTGCACTGAAAGATCCACAGTTCTCACCAAATGTATTAATATGAATGAAATGTTCTGAGAAGAAAATGAATAGTTCTTTGTTGTTTAGACAAATTATTATAATGTACAGGTATATACGCTTAAAAAATTAACAGTTTAAGTAAGGGAAAAAATGCCTTTTATTTATGGTTCATGCAGGAAATAGCTGGTAGTGAAGTGAAACTATTTAACATTCATCTTCATGTTAACTCAGCCTCAGTTTCTGGATAATGTTTTAAAATCTTTGGTAGTGCATGGTAGGGCAAGATTTTGATTTGCAAATATCATCAGCAAAATTTGCCTGGTTATGTATTTTATAATGGAACTGCTTCATATAGTTCATAAGAACTGTTTCATGTAATTATGAATTGTATATAGTAATTTGAACATGATTATTCATTCATTTCTTCATTATCTAAGCTGCTTATCCTTCTATTGGATCATGGGGGTGCTGGATCCAGTGGGGAGACATGGGGAGAACATGCGAAAACCACATAGAAAGGACCCTGGCCTGGCTCAGGAATCCAACATGGGTGCTTGTTAACGCTGGGTATCACCACTGATTTCCCGGATTAATATTTTTTCCGATTCACAAGGTCCCAATTCAATTCGATTTCCGATTTGATTCGATTCGATTCAATATCGATTCATTTAGGGATATTTCAGTTGCAGTAATATGTTTTGTTTGAATATGAATAGCGATTTTCAGAGAACTAATGTTGTAAATGTACAAGGATCACTCAACCTACCATTATTAAAAATATACAGTAATACCCCGAAATTTTGAAAATCCGCAAATTTTGGACGGACAAATAACAAAGACCAATAAATACCTATCTTCATATCGTAAACCCTAAATATGTCCTCAAAACACTTCAAGTTCATTTAAAAATTGATGTTATCATTTACATTACCCTTTAAAATTGTACAGGTAAAAGTAAACACATACAGTACTGTAGTATAAAGTACATACAGTAAGATACCTTACATACTGTACGTACATGTACGTCTACTGTCCTCCACCTTGTGCCACCCACGTCTTCTCTGAGATGCTGAACTAACGTGAGCGCATCTTTGCAATGGTCATGTTAGTACTTTATATTAAAATTAGAAATGCAGTATGATAATAATAAATGCAGTATAACTGGAGACAGTAAGTAGAACATTAGATGTACAGTATTAGAAATTATATACAGCTAGTAGTCTCGATCAGCTGATGTTGGAAATGTAAACAAAGCAAATGGAGCATGAACTCTGTTTGTATTTCATAATACAAAAGTAATATATGATAATAATACATGCAGAATTATTGTATACAGTAAGTAAATCATTATTTTTATGAAATCATCAATCTATTTATTATCATTCGTTTTAATATGAAAAAAAATTATATGATAAAAATCTTAAATGATATATACATCTTAGCGGTCATGAAAAAATCTACGGGTTACATCTGCTGGACCCGCAAAGATAAAGTGTTAGGTGCCAAGGAAAAAATATGTGAATTCAGAAGCGCAAATCTTCGGTGTATTACTGTAGTGTTTTAGAAGAATTCCAGGTTTGGAATTGCCAAATTGTCAAATGTTTACGTGTGGGTAAAATATAACGTGGTTACAGAACATTAATGAGGCTTCGGAAGTCATCGTTTTCAACAACGCTGTATGGATGTATATCCTTACATATAAATGTTACCAGAGCCTCAGTTTTTTTTTTTTTTGTCATGGGGAAAACTTGAAGGTAATTTAATCGCAAATGCCTTCTCTAGTGGAGGTTGTTTGGGGTCTGGCGTTTTTTGAATATCAGGATGGTGCCGCGTAAAATAGTTTCTCAGATTTGTGGTATTGCCACCTCCATGTTGCACAGTTTACACGCGGCTTTGCTTTTGTCCAGCTCTTCCCTACCGTCATGGTTTTTGAATCCAAAATGTAACCAGACATCTGCTTTCAAGTTCTGGGGTGCCTTCGCTTGTGCTCCAGCCATGCTTAACTGATGTGCACCCCCAGCCAGATCTCGTTGCTCAAATAACAATGGCTGATCACGCGAGATTAAACGGTGGAGATATGCTAGCTCTAAAGATCAATTTTGGGGCTTATAAGAAACAATATCGGATCATTCACATGAAGATCGATTTGAATCAAAAAATCGATTTTTTAAACGCACCCATAGTGCTTGTTGCTGTGAGCCAACCACAGTACCCACTGTTCCACCATGCCATGCAACATGATTTAAAAAAAAAAAAAATTACAAATAAAACAGCAGTGCTCCAATTTGAGTGTTAGTTCTAATTGGTTTGTTGCTGGTTTGTTTTTGTCTTGACAGAAACAGTACACCTGGCTTTGTGACAAGGTTGTTCCACCAGTGTTCATCATTTGCAATTAACAGCACCTGCTGCAAAAGTCCAAATCGTGTATTTATCATTATAATTCGATTACAGACACGCAAATAAATGATTATTCTTGTATTCATGGTTTTATAGAGATGTTACCTGTTAAAAAGGTTGCTAGAAATTTGTAAAAACAAACAAGCAAGCAAGCAAACAAACAAACAAACCAAAAGCCCAGTCATGTTCCTGTTTAATGATATGGTTTTTTTTTTGTTGTTGTTGTTGTTTTTTTGTTTTTTTTTAACCACTTCTATAAACTCAGTGGGGTATCCAGAATTTCTAATCAATCGGTTCAGTTTTGGAAATCTGTTTTTCTCAATTTGTAATTGTATATACTGTATGAACTACAACATCCCAACAACTCCGTAAGGTGGAAGTAGGAGTGCTCAAGTATACTGGCATGTTTTATGAATTGGAGCCATGGATCTTTAAGCTGTGTGCTCTGAGTATAAATCAGGAGTCTGCTTAAAATCTCCACAGCTGAGCTGCTTTTCATTAGTGTTGCTCTGTTAACTTTTATACACACCCGTGAACCACTGTAGATCAGTGCAAAAGAGACCCAGTCGAGCACAGACCCTATGTTCCAATAAATTGTGTGTACATGTTTATGTATGGGGTTTTGAAATCAACACAGGGTCAAAATTATACATGCAAAATTACCATACACCCACTTAGATCACTTCAGTAGTGCTGAAAGTTCCTAAATGTCTTTTACCTTGCCAAAGCTAGGGTCTCTTACATTCCTGTGAGTAATCATGATTGACTACAGCTGGTAGCTTCTCTAAAATTGTTTGTTTGACAGCATTCATTGGATTGACCAAGACACAGTACAATGGGAAAGTCCAAGTAGATCAGTCCAGATCTGAGAAAGATGTGTATAGATTTACACAAGTCAGGAATGTCTCTTGGAGCCATTTATAAACAACTGCAGATTCCAAGATCATCAGTTCAAAAATTCTGTCTAAGTACAAGTTATTGGGAGATGTAGCCACTTTGCCAAGGTCTGAAAGAAGGCCCAAACTATCACCCTCAGCTGAGAGGAAATTGGTTTGAATGGTCAGGAACAACCCAAGAGCCACCAAGGTACAGGGCTACTGGAAATAGAAACTGCTGCAACACCAGGGTCACTGTCTACAGCCAAGCATATTTTACATTGCCATGGACTAAGAGGCTGCCGTCCAAGAGAGAAGCCCCGGCTTCAATATTGACACCATTAATCTTGACTAACAAAATTCCAGCTGACCACACGGACCACAGAATGCCTTCTGGAGGAAAGTTTTTTGGTCAGATGAGACAATTGACAGAGGTATGTTTAGAGGAGTAAAGGTGAGGCATTCAACCCTAAGTACACTATACCAACTGTTAAGCATGGTGGCGGTAGCCTCTTGCTTTTGCGGCCAGTGAAACTGATACCTTGTACAAAGTGTATGGAATAATGAAGAAGGAAATCTAAAATCATCAGCTAGAAACTAGGACAGAGCTGGTTGTTAAAACACTGGACGATGCACACATCAAAGCTGTTGTGGAGTGAATAAAGCAGGCTAACATTAAGCTTTTGGAATGGCCTTCCCAAAGTCCTGACCTATTGAAAATGTGTACTGTGCTTAAAAGATGGGTCAGTGCAATATGTCAATAACCATGACACTAGCCAATCATTGGGTTTATGAGTTCACGTATGAGAAAGAAGATAGATAGTGCTTTCTTCTAAGTGTGTTATGCTGCCCTGTGATTTGCTGCCCTGTGCATGAGAAACAGTTTGAAAAGATGTCTTCATATGTCTTGCAGGAAGCACATGCCAGCCTCCACTTGTTGGTAGCTATTATATGAAAGGGGAGCGCTGGCTGATGGGTGAGAATTGGCAGGCAACCAAATTGGGGGGGAATAGGAAAAACAACGATGTGTCAGTCATTCATAAATAAACATTGCAATCATTGGCAAATTACTATGGTGTAAGAATGAAATGTCATGTGATTGGAAAATAAACTATATGGTGGTAATGATAACTTGGCTTCCAGTTGTGCCACATCTCATGAAGACGTAATTGAATTTTTATGTTTTATTTCTTACAGAAATTGTGCCCTGAAAATTACTTCCAGTTGCTAATGGCAATAGGATCTCATTACTCTTTATTTGTATAAATCTAATTTTTCTTCTAATTTAGTTGTTGCCAATTAGAAGCCTATTGTCTGCATCTCACCAAATTGCACAATAGCCTCCAATCTGGTAAGTGCCTTCTTTCCATGATTTGTGAAACCTGACCATTTTTTTTTTTGCAAAATAAGATTGCTAAATATGCTTGGATGACATAACGGTCTGTTTGTACCCTATACTCGAAGGATTTTTTAAATGGCTAGTGTTACACCATCCTTCCCAACCACAGATCAGGAGACCTGGCTACCGGGATCTAATAATACATTTTCCTAACAATAGGTTCACTTGGAATGCCATAATATCTAACTATGTTCTGAACATTAAGATCACAATCAAAAGGTTTCTTCCTCATGACTTCTCAGGAGGTTTTTCTTGCAACTGTCTTCTCTGGTTTGCTCATTACTGACGTAAATCTACGCCCAGATTTCCCGAAGCTGCTTTGTGACAAAGTCTATATATATAAGCTTTATACAACTTAAGTTGAACTGAATCAAGACAAAAAAAGACTAACTAGAATAGAAACATAGTCTTTAACAAACATTGAAGACACTGCATACATTAGGAAGCTTTATGAGAGACATGGCACTGGTGCATTGCATTCATTAATGTGTGACAGAAAACGGCAATTAATATTTTTAGCCGACAGGAATGAGTAGAATTTTTTGCTCTTTATGTCACATATATGATGCATTCATGACTTAAGTCTCTGCAACTGTACTAGATGGAGGAACAATGCTATTCCATAAGACATTTCCTCAAGAGCACAGTCTAACTCCAAGATCTGCAATGTGTGTTCATTTGGGTTGAGATCTGGTGCCTGTGTAAACCAAAGCATATGATTTCCATTAATTTTTCAATCCTGGTCAAACCATTCAGGAAGCATTTGTGCCTTGTGGATAGGGGAAGCGGTCATCCTGGAAGAGATGTATAGATCAGTATAGAAATGTTGCGTCCAGTCAAAAGACCTTTGTATTGATGTACAGTGACCCTTCCATCTAAGAGGAACCCAAACCATGCAAGCAGAAACACTTTATACGTGTGTACCATATGAGAAATAATTCTATCCTGAATAGCAGAATAACTATATTCACAAGTGGATCAGCATCAGCAATTCTTTGAACCTTTTTACTCAAGTACTGATCTCTCTTATGAAATCTCCTCTGTATGAACTCACATCGCAGAGTGTTAATTATCAGAACCATGCATCATAGCCTTGATAGCATATTACTTTAATGTATTCATTTAATGTACAGCTCACTGCACTCGGTAATAGCGTGTGCAGGAACTTAAAAAAAAAATTACCTCATAAAAACGAGTTTCTGAAGGTGGCCAGTTTTTTTTTTATCATTTATTGAAAATGAATGGCAAATTGTACCCAGATCATAGTACAGTATGGGTTAAAGTAGAATATAAATAGCATTATTTAAAACATGAAACATTGTTGTCATTGTTGGCGTCTTTTTGAACACCTGGTATTGACACAAATAGCATGCTGCTCTTGGGTTTGTGTGTTATCATTTGTTAAAAAGTTTCTCGTACTTATGCTTATTTCAAATGGCGGTGTCATGTTTGAGAAATATCATTTGGCAAAATTGTTCCAGTGCTTGATAAGTCAGAATTTTGGTACTGAATTCAGACTCTTGGACTCCAGTGTACGCGGAGTTTATTACAATGAAACATGTCTCAATATCTCACCCTGTGGAAATGTTCCTTCCTGGTGCCACGAGCAGTTCAATTTAAGCTGAAATGGCTTGTGTATGGAGATGGAAGTAAAGAGGATGGTGAGATGTAAGAAGAGAGTGTGTTTGTGTGTGCTGGGTGGGT
>JAOVVH010000026.1:2344940-2355544 GCA_028566435.1 Scorpiodoras heckelii | reverse complement strand
ACACACACACACACACACACACACACACACACACACACACACACACACACACACACACACACACACAGAGAGAGACATTAAACAGAAGGGCCTCTATAGGAAAAACTACTTTAACCCAACCTCGAACTCCACGTCTTTTTTGTCTCTCTGAAACACTTGAGAAACAATGAAGTGCAGGCGTCACTAGATAAATCACTGACGCTCAGGAAGTCCTAGCTTCCGTTTATTTCCACTCCTTCTTCCTTAAACCCCCTCCTCTCTCCAACTCCAGTCCTCTGTCCCTCCACTCCTCCCTTGCTCCCTCCCTCTGTTACTGCTATCTGTTTCCCCATCTGTTCTCAGAGGAAATGCGAATTGATGGGTTTTGTCTGATGGTATTGCTCCAGACCCAAAATTAGCAACATAATCAGCAGCCGGAAAAGGAGTTTCTTTACTGATCATGTGTGTCTTATGTAATATGATGATAAACACATTGTTCCACTCTTCTTTGTGTGCTTCTTTTTATTTCTTCTGTCATCACAAGCACTGAATAATTTTCATCGCATTCACTGCAGCTTTAATGGCACTTGTTTGAATTCCTATAAATATGCCTTTAAAAAAATTAAACAGTTCTTTCAATATTATTAATGAAAATTCAAGTCCTTCAGGGAAGTAAAAGACCAGGGTATTTTTTCTAATCTTCAGCTATCTAGAGGAATCTCTGCCCAGTGTAGCCTCAGAATTCTATTTTTGGCTGATAGCAGTGGAACCTGATGTGGTTTTCTGCTTTTGTAGAGGATCCACCAGAAAATGTGGCATGTTTTGTGTTTTGAGATGCTTTTCTCCTCACCACAGTTGTAATGAGTGCTTATTTAAGTTACTGTACACTGCCTGTACTTAAGATATAATTTTGAAGTACTTGTAATTTACTTGAATATTTGCATACTTGATTATTTATATAACCACCTCCAGCAGGTACAACAGTAACTTGCTGCTTACATGCTGAAGCTTCACTATTAATCATCTAATGATGTCATATATAATAATATATCAGAGGGACCAAAGTAGCACTTTTACTTTAATACATTTCGCTGCTAATACTTGTGTATAAACCCCTATTTCCTGAAGAGTTGGGACACTTTTTTCAAAGAGAAAGCCGTATATTAATTTTGTGCAAAAACACCAGTGAGTTCTTCCAAAAACACAGTGGAAATGTGTTCTGTGGTCAGGCTAGTCCATGTTTCAGCTTCTTTTTGTAAAAAAAATAAAAATAAATAAAAAATACATGTCAGATTGCCAAAGATGAAAAAGACCATCCAGATGGTTACCAAGGAAAAGCGCACAAACCAGCATCTATGATGGCATGGAGGTGCATCAGTGCCCATGGCATGGGTGATCTGCATATATATGTGAAGGTGCCATTGATGCAGAAGCTTATATTGGTATTTTGGAGAAACATATGCTGTCATCAAAACAAAATCTTTTCCAAGGAACTCTATGTCTATTTCAGCAGGACAATGCCAGGCCTCATTCTGCTTGAGTTACAACAGCGTGGCTTGACAGGCCTGCCTGCAGTCCAGATCTGTCTCATATTGAGTATGTATGGCACATCATGAAGAAGAGAATCAGACAACAGTAATCACGGTCTGTCGAGATTTTTCACTGAGGACTTTTACTTGTAATGGAGTATTCTTACCTTGCTGTATTGGTATCCGAATACTTCTTCTACCACTGCTCATCAAAAAGGCATTAACACACAATAAGACATTTCTGTTTTGTTTTTCACATTCTTTGTAAACCCTATAGATTGTCATGCATGAAAATCCCAGAAGATAAGAAGTTTTGGAAATACTCAAACCAGCCCATCTGAGATCAACTATGCCATTGTCAGTGTCACTAAGATCACAAACAAATTCCTCATTCTGATGTTTGATGTGAAGATTAATTGAAGCTTTCGACCTGTAAATTGTTTTTATGCATTGTGCTTCTGCCACATGATTGGCTGTTTGCATCATTCCATAAATGAGCAGTGGTATAGATGTTCCTATTAAAGTGGCTAGTGAGTGTATGGATGTAAATTACTTTTATTAAAATATATTTTAAAGTTATGACAGCATATATGTCTGAAAATTATTGGTTGTAGTCCATATCATACGCTCACATTGCCTGTTAAAAATTAATTCATTCCTTTTTTCTTAGTCAGGGTCATGGTGGATCCGGAGCCTGTCCCAGGAACTCAAAGTGGAAACATACCTTTTATGGGATGCCAGTCCATTGCAGGGCTGAGAGACACCATAACTAGATAGGTGTGTATGAGATTGTGCAATCATGGGCGAAAGTAAACTTGTAGAAGTGTGTAGGTGAGTGAGTGACTCATTCCTTGACACTTTAGAAAACAGGAAAAGACCAATCACGTGCTTGCCGCAGCACACACTCACTCCTTAATGTTTCCGTCCACATGTCCACACATGAATGCCCTAAAATTGATTGTGTCTCTGTTGACAAAAGCTCTAACCTACAATAATACTGTACATGTATACACAGACATGAGATTAGATTTAGAATGAAGGATGAAAATTTATACCCCTAACATTTATACCCCTAAGTTAAGTTTCATAACATGGTATGTGTTGAGGGAAAAAAAAGCCTACAATCTCCATGGAGATACCTTTCTGTGTTTTATGACATGGTATCTGGAATGTGTGTCTTTCTAGACTTCAGAGTGTGTGCACAGGTCCGTATCAGAATTAAAAGCTTGATAAATGTCAGTTTAGATAACCCCTAAACGTCTCCACTTCCCAATAAAAAAGAAAAATGTCCATTAAATCTTCATAAACCTACTAATGTGAAACATCGGAGACAAGAGAGTAATGCTAGCAAAGGTTAAAGTAGAATGATACAAAAAGAAGAACTGTGAACACTTAAAACTGGCCATTCCATGTTTTACAGTGTAGTTAAACATCAACTTGTGACCTTTACATGCTCACTAAAACCTAGAGTTTAAGAAAAGAATTTGCACTGTTTGGGGACTAAACAATGCTCCAAGTTCATGGTTTTAACTAGAACTCTTAATGGTTTTTTGGTTTGTCCTCCAGAACAACTGTTGAAGGTTGTGTTTAGAACTGAGCATTTCCTTATAAAAAAAATTGTCTTTGCTATCCAGAAATCCCTTAAAGAATCCTTCATTTGTTCTGTCTGTTTTATGACTGCACTGACATTTGACTAAGCTTGCCATAAACAGGGAGAAATCTGATGGTGGCTAAGTTTACACTATTACAAATGGGTTCCTCTGAGGTTCTTTGAATAAGTGAAACCCTATCTGAACAGGAAATCCTCTGTTGTAGGGTTCCCTTCAAGTATCCTAGATGCAAGTTTATACACACTTATACACACTTCAGGATGCGTGATACACATCCAGTGTAAAAGCCTACAATCTATTATTTAGATTTAAAGGTCCTACTCTACAAACAACAACCGGAGCTGGTTAGATTAGTGTTTCATGCTACAAAGCTAAAACAGCATGATAGGAAAGATAGAAGAGAAATTGTCTGTAATGTCATTTTTTATCCCAGATGAGGATATGATTAGAAAAGATTGCAGAGAATTGACCAGAGGTAACCATAAACAAGAAGTACACATCGTATGATGCCCAGACCCATGACCTTATTAAATCTTAAGTGTATATACAAAGGTATCATGGATATTTGTGGGCCTGGTTTGCTCTAACATGCCAGATTAAAGTGAGTATCAAACTCAGCAGTCAGGTATACGATGAGTCAGGAGGGAAAAACTAGAATTAGTTACGAATAAGGATTAGGTGTTTATAAAAAAAAAAAAAAACTTAGACCAATAAAAACAAAGAACAATTTAATGATGTTTATCATTTCAAATAATGCTCCTAAAAGGTTAAGTGTCAACTAAGACATAATTTTTTAACTGCAACATTCTTAAGCCACAGTCACACTCGACATTTGTCAGTGACATTTTGCTAGGAATTTGCCATGAAGATGGTTTTGTTCCGCAGACATCCAGGCGAATATATTTCGTGAGCAAAGTTTTGTGCCAAAGTCAAATTTGGTGAACAAATTTCGAGTCCCTAACCAATAGCGTAACTGCTTTGGCTGCGGTGATCGGAAGGGGTGGGGCTTTGTATAGCAGTACTGTAGATCTATTATGGAGGAAGTGCTAATTGCTGAAGCATGACATTTTATACAACACATACTGACCTGATTACAAAATGGCACATAAACACTAGACAGGAATCAGTCAGTCAGGAGGTTGGAATAGATGACGTATATATGATTTTTTTTTAGTGTTTATGGTTGCCAGGTTAGCTGGCTTGTTTGCATTGGCAAGCAAAGCTGATTCCAATAAACGCCAATAAATTTACAATATACAAAGCTTTCAGCATTTGTAGGATCTTTAGGTTGTTTCAGTCAACTGTTTGGGTTGCCAATCTTCTAGCCACGCCGACGGTAACAGTCTGGTGTGAACGCAGCTTTAGGATATTTTGATGATGTTGTCGGGGCTGGAAATTCAACAAAGAAGACCATTCTCAATGCAACATTCAGAAAATGTTTCAAGGATGTTATTGAGGCCTGAGATGACAATGTGTCTTTCTAAGCATGTAGTATAACATACAGTGCCCATCACGTGCCAGTAGCATAGTATAGCACAATTGCCAGTAGCATACCTTTGGTATTCAACCTGTCTTTTGTTAGCTGTAGCATTTTAATCTCTCTATCTGCAGAGTTACAAACCAGATAGAAGGATTAAGTTGATTTTATCAGTGTCAGTAATTGAACAGCATAGATTTTTCTTTTGCTAAATAATAGTTATGATCTATTTGTCCAAAATGTGCATTCTCAAACTTGCTAGCCAGCACCAGCAACCACTGATCCAACCATCAACCACTTTTTCTTCTCTGTCTAGTCCATTCTGGGCTACTGTAGAGAAACATGGTGGTGCAACATGGTGGCCCCTCTCCCATGTAGATATGAAGGGCTTATTCTAAGCTAGTATAAATATAATGTTTTGTAGTTAAATGTTATTATTAGTGTTGTCAAACTAATTAGTGCTGTTCGTTAATGCGTTAAAGAATTAATCGCGATTAAAAAAATTAACGCCACTAAAAAAATTTACGCAGATTATAAATTAGTTAAATTACGCAAACCAGTAGTGCCACAGTTAACACGTAATTGACAATTACGTTACTCGTTTTAGGCTCCATTCCAATCGCAGGGTTCCCTAATCTGTATCCCTGCTCCCTACACACTGCACACGGTACAGAATCCCAAGAGCACTTCATAGGGAACTCGGTCACTAAAACGTCTCTATTTGAAACACCCAGCAACGTTATCAACAGCGCTCAGCTGATTGGTTGTGTTCTACAAGACAGCATTCGGCTGTATTTAGCATGTAAACAGCACTGTTCAGACTCATTTTATATGGTGTAGGCATTTTTGTAATAAATGTGATGAAGCATCTATGAACTGTGGGTGATGTATTTTAACTTTTTAATGTATGTTTCGGTTGCAACATGCCACGTTACTCTAATTGGCGAATTGAAGCCTTTAATTAAACTCCAACTCTAATCATTATATCAGATGAATGAAAGACAAAAACTATTTTTTTATTTAAAATAACGAAAAGACATCAATCATCTTTAATATTTCACTTTTATCAAATAAAGTCAAGTGAATAATGAGACAACATTCAACAGTCGTTTCTCTTAAAATAGACCAGTGATAAACGGCATCAACGTTATCAATGGTTCTACGATGCCGACCTGCATGTACATGTGCGCTAAAACCGTGATTAAAAAAATTAATCGTGTGACAGCACTAGTTATTATAGTGCAAACATAATTATGAATTCTACAGTATAATCCATTCAATAATTAGAAATACTATATTCCAGTGCCAATAGAGCCCCCTAAATCCTACACATTGGACTTTTAATAATGTCACAACAAACCATTTTTAGAATGTTTTTAATACATGTTATCCTACTCTTAAATAAAGCATTCTGGGAACATTTTTTTAAATTGTCACTATAAATGTTTTAAGAAGTTTAAAGTGTAATGTTCTTACAGCATTATCACTGTAGTAGAGTGGGAGTTTTTCTGCTCCCTTTGAAGTCAATCTCAACAGAAATCCAAGTAAATAAACTATTTAGATGTAAAATATAAAAGAAATGACAAAGATATAGGATGAGTCTCTATGAGCTTTGTGCATTTTGATTCTGTGCTTTAATGCAATTTTGTCTCCAGCTCTGGAAAATTAGATGGAGAATGTTGGTGGACAGCTATGTTCAGGTCATGCCACAGGTTTTCAATTGATATTAAGTCTGGGCTTTGATTAGGCCAAACCACAAACCTTTTAAGTCATTCCTTTGTAGTTTTCGCCCTGTGCTTTGAATCATTGTGGTAAATATATTTTCACACTAAATGCAGATATTTGAATGGAACAGGTTCTCTTCAACAGTGTGCTTATATTTGGCTCCACCCATGTTGCCTGTGATGGCAACAACCTTTCCAGTTCCTCTTGCTGGAAGAAAGTAATGAGAATGAAATTCCTGAGTTCTGTAGGGCTTACACATGAGGATGGTGGTTCAAGGTCGGTTAGAGTGGGATCTCAGATAAACGGTAGGATCCGTTTCAGTTGCATTCTATCCTTCACAGTGCCCAAACATTTGCTTTTTGTGAAACGCTTCTGAAGTGCCTCATCACAAGACAATGCAAATGAGTTGAGACCAATGCGACACGATCAAATTCTGCTTGCAAATTGGTAAACGTGCATCAGAATCTCCTGAAATGCTGAGGAAAGGTTATGGACAAGCTACCCAATCATCACCCAGTCGTTTAACAAGAAATCCCAATTTCCTGAACAGAGTGAACACAAGAGATGAATCATGGGTGTTTGAGTACGGTCCTGAGACAAAAAGACAACGTGATGCCTGGCACACGACAACATCAAATCACCCAAAGAAAACTCACATGAGCAAATCAAAAATCACTCTCACTGTTTAACGTGTTTTGATTCTCATGGGATCATCCATAAATAATTCGATACGATAAATAGGTACGATAATTTTACCTCTGAGTTTTGGAACATTTGAGGAAGAGGGTTTTGTGTGTGCGCCATCAGATCACCTCTTCATTGATTCTCCGTCATGACAGCACACAGAGTCATACTTCACTGGCTGTGAGAGAATCTTTGGCTGAAAAAAACATTCCAGGCCTTCCACATCCACTCTATAGCCCTGACTTGATTTCATTCTCATTACTTTCCGGACAGACTTTTTCTTATAAAGCTGTGTCTGGGTTGTGCCATCTTATTTTTAGTGTGTTAGAAGGGATTTCACAGTGCTCCTAAGAAGGTTCAAAGCTTTCCTTCTAACAACATCATATCAAAGATTCACAGGCAGTTCCTAGGTCTTCGTGACAGCTGGACTGATTTGTTAGCTGTGAGACCATCCAGAGGCAAAGATCTTTTTTGTGCAAGTATACAAGTGGATACAGGCAGATTTAAAATGAACACCAGTGCACCCTGTTTAACATATTTAGTATATCCAAGAAAATGTAACTCTCAATATACATTGCTAAAAGAAAAGGTGGGTACATACTTATCAATTACTCAGTTTTTATTTTGTAAATAATTCTGAGGATGTCTAAATGATATCTATGTACTTAATTTTTTATTTAATTTCTGTAGAGCATCACTTTCAGAAAAAAATAGCATTTTACTATATTTATGACTGCTACTTACCAATATCTTCTGATCCTAAAGCATCATGAAATTTCACACCCTGCACAACTACCATATACTTTAATGCCAACCAAATTTAGAAAAATTTCATCTATGGGGCGCTGCCCCTGACACCTTTCAATATCCCAAGAACTGCTAAAGCTTCAGTTTTGAAATTTCATACCCTTCATCAGTACCATACTCTTCAGATTCACACCAAATTTCATGAAATTTTGTCAAAAAAGGGGGCTGCAATAGATACATTTCATTATCTTAAGAACTACTTAAGCTACAGTTTTGAAATTTCACACCATGCATTTTAGATGCATCCAAATTTCATGAAATTTGTCCATAAGGTGGGGTTGCAAATGACACATTTCAAATTTTAAATCTGGAGTGCTTATTTAAAATTATCTTTACTTTTTCTCCCACTTCATGGGGTAGTCATATTATGCACTGCAACATGGTACATCTAGTTACATTTGATGTTACAAAACAGCAAAAAAAAAAAAAAAAAAAGAGACAACAGTACAGTGAATACTTTCTGGAGGTATTGTACATATTAACATATTTCATTGTTCTTGCCATGTGCTTGAATCAATCAACTGAAAATTGGCCCAAGTTACATAGGTCATTTTTCATACTTGCCCCAGACTTTTGGTCTCAGCAGATTTTGTTTGGCAGACAAGATCCTTAGTCCTCTTGCTCTGGGGTTTCTTTCAAATAAACTGTGTGAAAATTATTCTTAACATGATTAGTTCAACTTGTTGCATTACTTCCTTCTTCTACTTTAACAATGCCAGGGAAAGGGATATGTTTACTGATATATAAAACCACAGCAATGAGGAGCACAGAAGCACTGTAATTAGCTCACCTTTGTGGTGTTAGTGTTAACACTGAGAGGAAAATAATGCATTTTGTGTCAGCATTTTTTTTCTCCTCTTGGCTGCTTGGCTTCCTTGGGATTGCCACAGTTGATCAAGTCTGCATCTTGATCTAGTTTTATACCGGGTGCCCTTCCTTGATGCAGCCCTCCCATTGGCTGTGCTTGGGACCAGTGCTGTGTGTGTGGGTCGAGTGGTGGGTTGAGGGCCTTGCGCAGGGGCCCAACAGCAGCAGCCTGATGGCAGGATTCAAACCCCCAACCTTCTGATCAACAACCAAGGGTTCTAACCTCCTGGGCAACCACTGCCCCATTGTATGTTTGTTCTTGCAAATACAAAGAAGGAAAACAAATAGTAGCATTCTTTGCCACTTGAGTGCCACCTATGCATGTCATTGGTCACATCCACTAGTATGTATATAAAGTGATAGACATCTTTGGAAGTTTCTAGAGCTGTTTCTGCCATGAGAATGGCAAGTTATCACAATTTTGCGATTTTCAAAACAGTTTAATAGTGGGAGCTCGTAAGATGGGTCATAGCACTTTGGAGGTAGAAGCAAAATTTGGATTTTCACGTATGATCATTTCAAGGGTGTACCATGACTACATGAATTCCAGCAACAACAAAAAAAGCAATGTGGCGGTAACAAGACTCCACTGGCAAGAATCGTTGGCAAGAATCGTTTCACGTGATAGACGTGCATCATTGCCTCAAGTAACATTGGAATTCAATGCTGGGGCCTCTACAACCATCAGCCTGAGGACTGTGCAACGTTCCCTCCAAGATCCTGTGGGGGACCTACCAGGTATACTAGTTTTTTCTGGTCCTTCAGTGGTATTACATTTAATGTTGTGGAATGTTCGGTGAGAAACCTGAAGAAACCACTTAAGACTCCTTAAATCATTTATAGAAAATTCTTCTTACTGAAAATTTCACCAAAATACAATAAATTGCTTAATTACATGTGAATCCGTTTATGGGGCACATCTTCCATAAAAGTCCCCATGTAATTTGTTACTATAGAAACAAGATAGATAGAAAGTTAATCAACACATTCTCACTTAAATAAGAATTCAATAGTGCTGTGGAATAACTTTTATTCCGATGATGGTCATACTGGCTTACATAAATACAAAGAATAGGTTTTTAAAAGATGTGATTTTTATGTTTTAGCATTTTTAGCATAGCATTTTTTCCCCTGGCAGCTAGAGTACCGGTATGTCAAATTTTTGACGTATTATCGCAAACGTCTGACATATAATCTCAAAATTCTGAACATATTATCTCAAAATTCTGACTTTTAAGACAATAAGTAAAAATTTTGAGATAATAAGTCAAAATTTGGACATACCTCTAATGCCAAAAATAAAGAAAATATGTCATATGCAGAAGTTTTAGTGAACTGACACCATGGAATGTAACCCCGCTGATGTTTTCATGATTATAATAAAACTCTAATTGTGGATCAACTCCTCTCCTTCCAGAAGCAGGACTGGAATCTACAACAATTATTTTCACAGACGTAAATGTAGTGATGTAGTATCGGGTCTTGACTCATCCCCCACTACTATTTCTAACTATTCATTAACATAACTTATAAATGACAAAATCTGTGTGATTTATATGAGCTGCACACACAGTGGCCTTGGCCCAGAGAAAACTTGAAGGACCTCCCTTCCAGAGAAGGAAAAAATGAAGACAAGGAAAGAATGAAGAAAATATGGAAGGAATCTTCTCCTGGGTCAAACCACAATGGTGGGAAAATGTTGACTTACTCCAAAAGAGAGAGATTTGTCTAAAAAAGTTAGCGATCTTCTTTTTCTTCTATATCTTAGTCTGATTGGTCTACCCTGTTGGAAACAAACAAAGCTGCTTTTGTGTAATGTGAGCATTTCAAAATAACCTTAGGGATATGTGTGTGTGTGTGTGTGTGTGTGTGTGTGTGTGTGTGTGTGTGTGTGTGTGTGTGTGTGTTTGCTCTCTATAAACAGCA
>JAOVVH010000026.1:2323006-2336759 GCA_028566435.1 Scorpiodoras heckelii | reverse complement strand
TAAAAGCTAATTCTTAGTTTAACAGTTTAAATAAGAATTGTTACTGAGCAGAGATTTTTTTCTGAACACTGCTGAATAAGGCAGTGTGAAAGTAACCCTGTGGTTGTGCAGATTTTTCTGTTGCACAAGAATCGTCCTTGTGTGTCCTCATGCCTCGGCGTCCATTTATTTAAACTGGTGCACTTCACACTAACCGGCCTTGTCCCGCTTCTCCTCGCACACCTCACTTGGAGGAAGGGATTTTTTTTTCTATTTTGCTCAAAGAGTGCCAGTGTGAGCCTCGTTTCAGTGCTCAAAGAGCCATTCACAGCCGTGTGTTGGTTTTTCCAGGCGCTCTCTGCCAAAATCCGCTGCCATAAATACGAAATCCCGCTTCACATGCGTCTCATCGTCTGCTTTTCGCGGTCAACCATTAGCAACTTTTATTGAGTTCCCCTCCTCTGAAGCAGATCCAAAGTGTTTAGCTTGTGTAATTTTTTTTTACACAAATTTGCCGCTTCAGATAAGTGCGCTCACACACTTTGAAAAAAGATGCTCATCTCCAAGTTGTTTATTGAAACAAAATAGCTGGGGTGCTTGGCCATTTCTGTGTTTATGCTACATGTAAACCTTTCTAGGCGCTGAAGAACCGTCCCTCCTTCTGAAGAGGATGAGAAAGGGTGGGAGGAAGAAGGGAGCAGGGGAGGGAGAGGGTGAAATCGGGCCCGGCAGCACTGTGCCGCTCCTATTGTAAACTTCCTGTCAGCGCAGATGTTAGTGACAGGAATCAAAGCTTTTTTTTTTTCTGCAGTTCTCACCCACACACGCATTTGCAATCACACACACACACGCACACACACACGCATGCACTCACTCAAGATGCACTCAAGTACTGGGGTCCTTCAGAAGCTCACGTGCCACTTTCTACATGTTGCACAAACAGATGTTCCCCCTCTTTCTGTTTCCCCCGTCTGCATAGTTCTCAGCTCTCTCGCACACGCATGAAGGATGTTATCGGAGGGTGTAGGCACAGACAGGAAGTGTGTTTTCTATCTCCTCAGTCCAAACATAGCAAGCATTCCACATCTCAGGATTCCACAAGAAAGCGCCGCCACGTCCCTCAGCTCATTAGGAGCTTTATATCTGCCATCTGATGTTTATATGAAAGTCTGGGAGACGGTCTGAGAGGGTTTATGTGATGCAATCTGGTGCAACTGCCTATTATCAGAACAGTCAGGTGTGTGTGTGTGTGTGTGTGTGTGTGTGTGTGGATATGTTTTTATATCTTGGTGGGAAACAAATATCCCATTAAAAATAGAAATATCTGGCGGTTTTGACCTGTGTGTGTGTATGTGTGTGTGTGTGTGTGTGTGTGTGTCCCAGTGTGTGGATGTATGTGTGTGTCAGTGAGAGAATAAGCTACTGTTCCTCAGTCTGTATGGATGGTGTAGTGTGCGTGACCCACAGGGGAATAGAGGTAATTTTCAGCCAGTTTATACAGAAAGGATGCCTCACCCATGTTCTTATCTAACGAGATAATATTCGCTTTCATCATTTTGTTCAGCATTACACTTCGGACATTCTCTCAGCACAGAGAATTGCCTCTGCGAGCGCTATATTAAGGCCTTGAAACTTTGAACGTGAAAAGTTGAACGTAGTCAGAAAACAGCTCATGGTTCACTGTGCTGTCCAGAGCAGAGCTGATAAAGCATGTATGAACAACCCTGATTGGCTGCGGTGTCTCTCTATAGGTCACTCAGTATCCCCGATCCATCAACTCTACTGCAAAAACTGCTTTTACCTGTTTCAAATAACAAGAAGACGGCTCTAAGCACTCTAAATGTCTGTCTGTGTTTCTGACTGTCTGCGTTTCTGTCTGTCTGCGTTTCTGTCTTTCTGTGTTTCTGACTGTCTGCGTTTCTGTCTGTCTGTGTTTCTGTCTGCCTTTCAGTCTGTATGTCTTTCTGTCCGTCTGTCTGTCTGTCTGTCTGTCTCTCTGTCTCTGTCTGTCTGTCTCTGTCTGTCTGTGTTTCTGTCTGCCTTTCAGTCTGTATGTCTTTCTGTCTCTGTCTGTCTGTCTCTGTCTGTCTCTGTCTGTCTCTGTCTGTCTGTCTGCCTGTCTGTCTTTCAGTCTGTATGTCTTTCTGTCTGTCTTTCTGTTTCTGTCTTTCTGTCTCTGTCTGTCTGTCTCTGTCTGTCTCTGTCTTTCTCTCTCTGTCTGTTTGTCTGTCTCTGTCTTTGTCTGTCTGTCTGTCTCTGTCTGTCTGCCTTTGTCAATCTGCCTTTCTGTCTGTCTGTCCATCTTTTTATCTGTCTTTGTCTGTCTGTCTGTCTGTCTGCCTGTATGTCTTTCTGTCTCTGTCTGTTTGTCTGTCTCTCTCTTTCTGTCTCTGTCTTTCTGTCTTTGGCTGTCTGTCTGTCTCTGTCTGTGTGTCTCTGTCTGCCTTTGTCAATCTGCCTGTCTGTCTGTCTGTCTGTCCATCTTTTTGTCTGTCTGTGCTTCTGTCTGTCTGACTGTCTATCTATCTGTCTATCTATACAAAACACCATTTTTTGAGAAATTCCATCCCCCCAGTGGGATTGCTGGGTGATGGACTTAAGCTAATGTTTACATCAGAGTTTATATTTGACCTCTTTTATTTGTTAATCAGTTATTTGGGGCGGAAACTATGTGTAATGTCAAAACACACCTGGAACAGTGTAATATTGGGTAACATTTCTGCCTGTGTGTGATGTAAAAACAAAGAATGTAGAATAAATACAGCTGATAGCTGAAACACATGAAACAGAACAGCGACCTTGTTATATATATACACTATTGTACGACGTCTTAAGCACATGCAAAGAAATGCTGTAAAGCAAAGAAGCCTTCAAAAAGAATTAAATGAATGCATCAAAAGCATCAAATCAATGATATTTTAAAAAATTACACATTTTATTTATCATCCTTGACAGCATGCAGTCATTGTGGTGTCTAGTAGATTACTATAAGGTGAGGTTATCGGGCGCTAGGATTAAATGATAACGGATAAATCAGGATCCCAGACTCTCAGGACAGACAGATTTTATGTTCAGGCTTTTAGTTGTTTGGCAGACAAGTAGTTTTAACAAGGTTATTGATGTTCAGAAAACAGAAAATTGTAATTAACCAAAATGTTTCATTTTAATGTACTTAAAGTATTTGATGGACCTCGATGTTTTAACTAGATCATGAGGTACGTTGCCAGATCCCACGATTCTTGTTCTGAATTCTGATCAGATGATGGGAAACTGATGCAAACAAAGTGCCAGCAGTTAAGGATGCTGACTGAAAGAAGATCTTATAGCTGCAACGTTAGCTAATGACTTGCTGTAATATTTGTCCCAAACAGGATATGCTACAATGAGGACAATTCTCATTCTTGATGCTTAGTCTGTAATAATGCACTTAACTAGTTAACTCAGTGCGTTATATGGGCTCTCTAATGAAATGATCATTTTGTCCACCCGTTATCTATTCTCCAAACATAGATGTAGCACGGAGACACGTGCAAGGTGACTAAACATCCCTGTATTATACTTCTGGATTGGTTAGGATTGAAGAGTCAGTGTTGTCAGTAAAGTTGTCAGTAAAGATTATATGTAAATAGATTGTAAACAAGCGTATAAGCATTTTGTCCAGTGCCGTTTCTTATCCTGAACTTCCAGAGCATGGTCAGTGTAAATCATTCGAGCTGACAACAGTGATTTGTCTCTGCCTGGAGTGAATACAGCTTTAGAAATTGAGCTCTGGAAGACCGGGCTGCTTTAAATGAGATGCCCTGTTCTGCAAAACTGTGGAACTCCGTATGTAGCTCAGAGAAGCGCTTTAGAGATCTGCGCCGCTTTTGACACCGCCGTAACTCGAGACCTGCGCTCTTCAGCGCTCGGCTTTTGTCCTCTTCAGAGCGTCTTTGGGGAGGAGGCTTTTGTCAGGGGGAAAAAAGAAACGCAGCCGCACCCTTCACTGGAAGATGAAGCAGGGAGGAACGGTGTGTTACACATAACAGATAGCGCACCTGTTGTTCTGGTAGCCTGATACACCATCCAATTAAGGGAGAGGGAGAAAGCGAACGAGCTAATGTTCTATTGTGCTCATCCGCCTTCTTTATTTCTTAGTCCTCTTGCTATTAGTGGCCTTTAGTCAATGGAGCGTTGAGCCGTGCAGCATGAGGGTGTATGTTTAGGGTAAATATAAGTAATTAAATGCTGGTGTTATGTGGGATTTTTGTTACAAGCCATGTGTGTAAGTTACAATAAAACGGCGTTAGGTTTCAGGGTGGACTCTTTGTCTGTGTACCTGATAAACTCATAGGTACATATGAGTAAAAACACAACTCGTTGGAAAGTTCAGCGGGTCAGAACATTCTTGGCTAATGTTTTGTGTGGAGTGCATACATGTGAACATTAACTTTGGGCCTGTGTGTTGTAGTTGAGGGCGCTTGATTGTTGTCATGTCTACCTTAACTAAAGAAATTCTGATGACGTAAATTGGAAACTAGCCTACTGTTGGAGGGTCACAGACACAATAGGGCTTTATGGCCACAAGCATTAATGTACATCATGTACCTTTTAAAGTTGAATCCTTTTGTCCATTATAAATGCTTCCTTGCCTAACTATTCTAGGTAAGGTGTTGCTGATGTTGGGACTGGTAGAGCTGCTGATTTGGATTACCCCAAGGCAATAGCAGTAGTATGTAGTACAATAGTTTCTTCTAAACTGCCTGGAAGGAAGTGTTTGTCTGTCTGATGAAAATCAGCATATATTTGTAATTGTTTGTATTTGTAAGTCTGTAGGTGTCTGGTTCAGTGTTTGGTTTGCACCAGTGATGTAACTGAATATGATGTTATTATTCACGCGTTCTAAACGGATATACATTGAAGTACCAGAAAAACTGGTATAATAGTTAATACTTAGTAGGTCCCCCACGGGATCTTGGATGGAACGTTGCACAGTCCTCACGCTGATGTTTGTTGAGGCCCCAGCATCGAATTCCGATGTTACTTGAGGCAGTGTTACACGCCTATCACGTGAAACGATTCTTATCAGCCGACACTGGTCTTTTTACGGCCACGCTGCTGTCGTAAGTTCGAGGTTTTGCTGGAATTCTTGTAGTCATGGTACACCCTTGAAACGTTGAAAAAAATCACGCGTGAAAATCCAAACTCTGCTCGTACCTTCGAAATGCTATGACCCATCTCACGAGCTCCAACTATTAAACATCGCAACTATTAAACAATTATTGAAAATTGTGAAATCATGATAACTTGACATTCTCACAGCAGAAACAACACTAGAATTTTCCTTAGATGTCTGCCACTTTATATATGCACTGGCAAACGCAACCAGTGACGTGCATGGGTGGCTTTGCTGTGTATTTTGCATAGGCTCCAGTACCCAGTACTCCAGTGTATATTTGTAATTGTTTATATTAGGTCCCTAGGTATCTGATTCAGTGTTTGGTTTGCACCAGAAATGTAACCGAATATGATTTCATTATTCACAATGAAGAGACGTGTTCTAAACGCATATAAATTGGAGGCACACATCACCACAATGGTGTACATCATGGTGAGCAATCATGCTTGTCGAGCTTATTAAGCTTGCGGGACAAAGAAATGAATGGATAATTATACACTCATTCATCCTTAGGAACCGCCTGGTCAGGGTTATGGAGATTTAAATCACGCCACCAGTTTGTTTATATTTTGGAAAATCGAACCAAATAAATATTTTAGAAAATATTGCCGGCAGAAACAAACAAAAATAATATCTGCCTGAGTGGGATGTAAAAAAGAACATTCTGGTGCATTTCTCTGGTGTAATTATGAGCTTGAATGATGTAGCCGAGGTTGGGGAGCCAGCACCATGCTGACAGTGTGTTCCCAGTGTTTATCAGTATTTCTAGTGGTGTAGTGGTTGTTCATATTTAATCTGAAATGAAAATATTGAAAAAAACAAATCTGATTACAGATACAGAACTACATATACAGATTACAGAACTGCAGTTACAGATAGCGTAATTGTATCGCTGTATCACTGATCTCAGGTCAGTGGTTAACATGGGTATGCAGAACAAAGTTCCCTCTGTGTCTTCCAGAGGAAAGGCAGTAAAAGGTTGTCAATGCATGCATCCAAAAGGTCCCTTCTGGTGCTCGAGTAGTGACTAATGAAATAGTTATTTAGCCCAAAAAAGGTCAGTGGCCCATGCTAAAGTTTGTAGTCACCTTTTTGGCTGATCCTCAATCCGATTTCTTCCAGGTCAGTGGCAAACTGGAAAGGCACAAAATCCCTTCAAGTAATTGAAACAGAACAACTGCTTGTGTAAATCCATGACAGTGGCTAATGCAGTAGGTATGCAGCTCAAAGTTCCTAGCAGCCTTTCTTTTTCATATCCAGATGACTGGCTAATGGTAAAGGTATGCCGTCTAAAGTCCCAGACCCTGTACGCCTGGTCCAGGATCAGTCGCAAACACAAATCCTGTCATATCCAAGCTCAGTCACTTGTTACTGTCTTTACACACTGGACTAAACATCCCTAGCTGGTTAATGAATGGAAAGTTTAATATAACTGGGATGAGTCATTGCCTTTCTTGGAGAGCAGCGATGTCCTTTCGAAACCTGTCGAACCCGTGACCGTCACGTTGAAATCTGACTCATCCTGGGAGTAATTACGCCTCCAAAAGGGGACATAAAACAAACTCGTCTCTTAATTCTTTTCGTTTCATACTTATCCAGTTGCTTCTCTTCGAGCCAAGAGTTATACCATCGGCTCTTGCCTGGTGACTGATGTCACAGGCTTAACACAGTTCAGTCGACTCCAGCAAACTTTATAAAACGTCCTGGCTGCAGTATCACCAAGTTAAACGCTGTCTGGTCGCATGTGAAGTGAGATATCTAGCACTATCTAGATAGATAGGCTTTAGAGTAATTGGTCCAAATCAGCTTTTTTTACTCAGCTGAAAATCATGTCTGTGTATGAGCGTGTTGTGTGTGTGTGTGTTTTAACTGCTTATATGTTGTGTGGATCTGAAAGTGTGGTTTTACACACGAAGTGCACTGTAAATCAAAGGCTTCCGAACTTCTGTCTTAAAGTCTGTCTACGTTCTTTCATTTTTTTTTTCCCCTTTCTCACCATCGCCTTCTAGTCAATCTATCAGACGCCGAAGTCAGACGCCAACCGTCTAAAGCTGCGCGTCTGAAATGCAGAAGGTCTGCATGGCTGTGGCTTTCCTGCGCTATTAATATCCTCCCACGCTACACTCACACACACACACACACACACACACTTGTGAAAACCAGCACAGCACAGCAGGATTAAACTTCCTATAGCTCAAAATCATGATCTGATTTAATAGTGATGTGTAAAAAGAACGAGTCATACGAAATCTGCTCAGCTAGGTGGTTTTTTCGTGATTTCGGCTGTTACTATGGCAACAGTATTCATTAAAATGCTTGTTTTGGGTTCTTGCTCTGCCTGTAGACCTTAATGGATCAGGACTGCTTAGCTCCCAAAACACAGACTGCTGACTGAAACCAGAACTTGGTTGAGTGGATTAAAATTTGTTTCAATGTTCAGAAGGTCAGAGTGTGTGTATGTGTAGAATCTCTGCATGTTAGTGTGCGTGTGTGTGTGTGTGTGTGTGTGTGTGTGTGCGCGTGTGTGTTTGTTTGCATGTGTCATAGTTGTTTGGCCCTCATGTGAAGCCTCTGCATTGTCTCGGCACTTCCTGTGTTCCCCGAGAGGATACATTCGCAAGGTTTCACACGCTCCCCCAGAGTGTGTGTGTACGTGTGTTCATGTGAGCGTCCGTGTTTACTCGCATCCGTCCGCCGTGCGGTTTCGTATGTGTCTTCACATGATCTGTGGTTTGGTTGATAAACCTTAAGCAACACCGCAAAGTTCATCTGGCACACTGCATGACCTTCTTGTAAGTGTGTGTGTGTGTGTGTGTGTGTAGGGTTGTGCTGGTTCCCATCCTTTTCTTAACTGACCTCTCTTCCAGTCCCCAGCCAATCTGATTGGAGTCTACTCTCTATCCAAGTCTCTCTCTCTCTCTCTCTCTCTCTCTCTCTCTCTCTCTCTCTCTCTCTCCTGTTTCCCATATCAGCAACATCCTGTACAAAAGAATGAGAGGCAGTTTGATAACGAGACTCACATGGTTGGGAAAGAGTGATTCCTGAGCCTGAGGATTAATGAAGAATGGTGTGTGTCTGCTTATCTGAATTCGAAATCCTTCCTCTTGTCCAAAACGTCTCTGTCACTCCAAACAACTCTGCAATAAAATCTAATTGAACGCTAACTGCACACTTATTCTCTCCACCTACTGTAGAATAATGACTCACTGTACATAATATTCTACTGTTAGTAATAAGAGACATGGAGAAAGTGGATATAGTTACTTTATCCAGACAGTTGTCATTTCAAATACTAATTCTTCATGCCAGAAAAGTTGGGAATCAACATAAGCACGTAGCACACACGCACACACACACACACACACACATATACCAAGGTCAGATGTATTCAGCGGTGTCCCTAAAACTTTACGCAGGCGACCCTCAGCTTCCTGGTTCCAAGGTGAAGCCACAGGAAACGCACGCTTGTATCCGCTGTATACGTCTCTACGGTGGGCCGCCATGTGCGTCTCATTTTAGCCCTTTCACCAGCCGGATTGTTTGTTTAGGAACCGGACCACACAACCGTATACAAAGTCAAACCGCTTTTATCGTTCCGTCATCTGAAAAACGTTTTCCTGTTTCATTAGACACGCTCCAGCAAAGAGCTCGACGATTAGCTGCCGGCAGTCAAACGAGAAACCTTTTGAATTGGGCCTCAATTGGAGAATAGAGTAATGCAGGAGTGTCGGAGTCACTTTACATAACGGGCCACATAACGCAAGTGGGCCAGACCAACAGCACATCAAAAACTGCTTTTAAGTGTTTTCATTCATCAGCGTTTATCGTAAGTTTGATTGTAAATGCATAAATGGAGGCATGTAAATAAATGTTGTAATGTTGAAGTGGGGAATCGAAATGGTTTGGAAAATTATTTACAAATGCAAAAACACCCTTGTAAATAGGGATGCAATGGTAAAAATATATCATACTTCACTGTTATAATACACATGTATCAGAATCAAGAAAAAATAACAAGGAAAGGGCAGGAACAGACTGATTAGACGGCAGATATTTTTCTGGTTATTACAGGTACAGACAACTGACAGGTAATTGTTAATAATCTCCCCTTAGAATGAATGTGCCTGGAAAGTAAACAGATGCAATATAGTTTGTATTGAATTAGTGTGTCTATCATGCATTGTAGTTACCAAGTTATGCGTGCGTCATGACTTACTCACGTATTAGACATAGAGAACAAACGGAATGAAAATGGCAGGTTGTCTAAGCTTTTGTGTCACTAGTTCTTTTGTGTCTGCTGCATTCTTCTAAGTTATTATGAGTTGCTTAAAGACCTTTATACCACAGCGCTGCTGAATGCATCATTCTGATAAGTCAGAATTTATAGATTATTTTCTGTTATAGTTTTTCTGACAACAGGTCCGTCTGTAAGGGGTATATCAGTGTGCTCATTCTAATAGGTTTCTATTTCTATAGGAAAAACATGTAAAAAAAAATTTTTGCCCAATCCTTAGGAGATCGTGAGCTTGAATCCTGACAATGCCACAGGCATCCATGGCTGAGAGACTAGGGAGCAAAATTGGGCATGTTAATCAATTCTAGATGTTTGTGAGTTAATGTACATGTAAAGTACCAGAAAAATATGCAAAATACATAGCAACGCCAACTATGCACACCATTGGCTGCATCCGCCAGTGTTTATATAGAGCAATGGACATCTGTGGAAGCTTCTAGGACTGTTTCCACCATGAAAACGGCAATTTATCACGATTTTTTGACTTTCAACGCGGTTTAATAGTCAGACTTCGTGAGATGGGTCATAGCATTTCAGAGGTAGAAGTTTGGATTTTCATGTATGGGTATTTCAAGGGTGTACCGTGACTACACGAATTCTGGCAAAACCTCGAATTTATGACAGTAGTGTGGTTGTAACGTGACCAGCATCGGCTGGCAAGAATAATTTCACGCGATAGGTGTGCAACACTACCTCAGTTAACATCGGAATTAATTGCTGGGGCCTCAACAGACATCAGCGTGAGGACTGTGCAACATTTGCTTCAAGATCCCGTGGGTGACCTACCAAGTATACCAGTTTTTCTGGTACTTCAGTGTATGTGGAAGAGGGCAAATAGCGCTTTGCTCCAAGTGTGTTGCGTTGCCTTGCACTTAATACAAGTGTCTTGGAGAAAGCATGTGTTGGCTTTCACCTTCCCCAGTTTGTAGCTGTTGTATGATAGGGGAGAGAGCACTAGTAAGCCGGCAAAAGGATTGAGCAGGAGTTTAATTCAAGTGTGGCATTTGCATTTAGAATATATTGTTATAAATGTGAACTGTAACTACCAGTGAATTAAACCAGTGTTAAGCTGAAATATCAAAACAAACCGATTAGAGAAACTCCAACATTAAGTGTGGCCAAATCACCTATTCGGTACATTCTTAAAAAGAAAGAACTCACTGGTGAGCTTAGGAATACCAGAAAGCCTGGAAGACCATGGACAACACCTGAGGTGGAAGACAGAAGAATCCTTTCCCTGATGAAGAAAAAACGATTCCCATCTGTTTACCAGATCAAGTTCAAGTCAACTATCAACAGAAGACTTTACCAGATTAAATACACATTAAGGTTTATCTGAATATGTAAACTGGTGGTAAGCCTCAAAAACAGGAAGAGCAGATTACACTTTGTCATCTGCGTGTTGAGAGGTGAGACAAAGTTCAACTTGTACTAGAATGATGGGAAAAGAAGAGTAGGAGAAGGGAAGGAACTGCTCATGAATCGAAGCTTATCACGTCATCTTATGGTGTGTACTGTTTTATGTATGCCTGCCAGCAGAATTAGCTTCCTTTTATTTACTGATTTTCTGACTGCTGACAGGATGCATTCTGAAGTACATAAGGCCGTATTGTCTGCTCAGATTCAGTCAGATGCTTTAAAACTCACTCGCTTCACGCTACAGATGAACAATGACCCAAAGCATACTTTGAAATCAACCCACGAATTTTTAAGGCAAAGAAGTGGAACGTTCTGCAATGACCAAGTTTATCACCTGACCCGAATCTAACCGAGCTGCGTTTCAGTTGCTGAAGGCAAAACCGAAGGCAGAAGTGCCACAAGAACCGGCAGGAACTAATGAAGGCTTCGGCAGGGAAGAAACTCAGGGTCTGGTCATGTCTACACGTTCCAGACTTGGCACTCACAGACTGCAAGTTACGAAGGATTTCCAATCAAGTATTAAAAACAACAATGCAATCAGTGATGTTAGTTTGTCCGATTGTTTTTGGTTGTCAAATTACAAACCTTTTTTTTGTTGTTGTTGCATTTTTAGACAGCTGCCAACTTTTTTCAGTGTGTAAAGCTGAAAGTCTGCACTTTGAGCTCATATTCATTATTTTATTACATCAGCAGTATCCTGTGGTAGACAGCTAAAATAACATTAACTTTGTCAATGTCCAAATATTTATATACCTGACTGTATTTCTCCTACAAATTGACCATGCTTCCCTTTCATGGTAATTCTGTGGAGTTTTAATGTTGTAATCTTTTAAATATCCATGCAAATTATAAAAAGAGCAGGATTCTAGTATTGCTTTTGCTATGAAGAAGAAATGCCGTATTACTTCCAGTTTTATCCAGAATAAAATCTTCCCAAATGGAGCAGGGATATCTCGTGAGTTTCACGATGATGCCACAGTCATCCGTGATCGGGAGTCCGAGAGAGCAGAATCGGCAAAATCAATCACAGTGACACTAGCCGATCATGTCCATCTGTGAGAGCATGTATGCAGAAGCGGCCGCTTTTCTCCAAGTATGTTATACAAGCAGTTTAGAAAAGATCCATTTGACTGGCTCCACATGCCACCGAGGAAATGTGATAGCCCTTGCCCTCCATGTTTGGCAACCTGTCGTGTGATAGAGGAGAGATGCCTGTCTATGGCTAGGACTAAATTAGGAAGGGAAATTGCAGAAATTGACATTTTGTGCTCATCAAATGATAACGAAGTCCATTTGATTCCAGTTTGTAATTCTACACAAAATTGGAAATGAATGAGGAGGAATCTATAGCAAGGCACTATGTTACCAATTGCCTGGTTATACTTGTTGTGCTCTGGCACAATGTTTAGGAGCTCTGTGTGCATAATGACGTGCTCCGTGATACGGTCATGTATTGTGTTGCTGTGTTGTGGTTCAGAATGATGTGTTTGAGCGCTAGTTTCAAGCGTTTGTGGCTTTTTTTCCCCCACATTGCGGAGGTTAAGGTTACCACGCTGGTCTGCAGTCTGACCAGCTATTACAGCCTGGGCTACACCGCAGTCTGGGCGAACTTGCTTTTTGCGAGCGAATGTGTGTACGTTCGTGCGCATGCTTGCAGCACAGCTGTGTGCCATTTTGATTTATACTAAACGTAGGTTTTGGTTTCATATCACATCAAATTAGATACAAAAGACAGGAGCCAGTCCTGGATCCATACACATGGATCTAGAGCTGCATGGGAAAGCAGGAAGTAAGTAATTGTGTGTGTGTGTGTGTGTGTGTGTGTGTGTGTGTGTGTGTGTGTGTGTCTCTTTTGCATTTGTTTTAATCTTCATGTCCTGCCTTATCTTATTTGCCCCTGGTCGTGTCTGCTGGCTGAACTGCGTTCCCTTGGCCTTGAAGAACTTTCCTCTTGACACTGACAAAACCTGCACACACACACATACACACTGCATGGGAACGTTCAGAAACAGACACGAAAAACCTAACAGGAAAAACAGATTTAAGAAAAGTGATGGAAGCTACAAAAGATTGTGCTAATAGTGGCATGTTAGCATCTGACTCCTCCTGGAAGAAGTTGTCCAAGTTACAGGATTTCTGGGAGATTTCTGTTGCTCATGTTTTCAACAAACGTTTTGATGAATCTTCAACATCCTGCTTCATTAGTTAACAAGTTATGCAGGACTGCCGTGCTCAGTTACACTGACTGGCGGCCTACAAACACAATTACAACAGTCAATCAGAGTGGATTCCAGTCTTATGTTCTCATCGTACCTTTTAAACCTGTAACCCTAAAAAAGGTAGTTTCTCTTTTTTTTCCTTTTAGACTGATAAAGCTAGTGATAGAACTTCTCTTTGCCTAGAGGATGGTTTTGTTTTTCTACTAATTCACTACGTGTCACTTTATGCAATACCCCCAGTACTGTTCAAACACTGTTCAGTCTTAAAGCGTGCATTAATGGCACTATACTTCCTGTGTTTGACTGAAAGCCACAACTAGGAATTTCTGAACTTGGAAAAACCAAAGGAAACACCTTCTCTACCCAAAACTCGTTGTCAGAAAGTCTCCTCAACCACGAGTTCGGCCCGTGACGTCAATTGAACATGGCTGCTAACAACCTCAACAGCGTTCAAAGTAGTCATTCTGTACCGTTAAATGAGTTTTGCTGTGTATACACAAAAGTTTTCACTAACCCATCATAGTTAGCTGTTGAGATTGTTGCTAACAAAAGATGAACATGGTGGCGTCTAGGTTGTTTTTTTTTTCCACTCGAAAGTCGAACCGAGTTACAGTACCAGTCAAAAGTTTGGACACACCTTTAATTCAGTGGTTTTTCATTATGTAAACATTTTCTGCATTGTAG
>JAOVVH010000026.1:2300173-2314029 GCA_028566435.1 Scorpiodoras heckelii | reverse complement strand
TGTGTGTGTGTGTGTGTGTGTGTGTGTGTGTGTGTGTGTGTGTGTGTGTGTGTGTGTGTGTGTGTGAGAGAGAGATAATGGAACTGTTGCTGACTCACGTAGGGCGTGTGGATCAGGACTTGAGAAAATCAAAGCATCACTGTTTATGGGAATCTGGATTAAATACTCAGAATTTATCCCATAATCGAGGAAATTTGCTAGAATGTTCATGGCATTTATTTCTTTTCAGCTTTATGCAGTACAAACACCTGTTGTTGAACTTTTTTTTTTTCCTTTTGTTGATTTTTTTTTTTAATTCTGTGGTTTATTTGTCCTTTCTCTTCTCTCTCTATCCTTTCTCTCTCTGTACAGGTCAGATAGTAACAGTGGGGTGCACAAGCACAAGGGACACGAAGTGCGAGTGCAAGTTCGGCACTTTCTGCCTGCCGGATGAGCCCTGTGAAGTGTGCAAAAAGTGCTCTAGGTAACTACTATTCTACAGCCTAAAGAAAAGAGTACAGAAGTATGGCAGCCTGAGAAAACTGTACCAATTTTCTGTAGAATAAAGTTCTGCAAATGAAATCCCGTGGCTTATTTGCATCTTTCCAGTTCACTGTGTAGTTTAGGGTTATTGTTTCCCATCATAAGCACACACGTTAAGAAAACAGGTGTCCTGTTTCCATATTATTTTAACACTTTATAGTATTTAATATCATTTCTGCCACACATTTACATTTAAGGCAGTATTAAGCCTTATAAAGAACTGCCAATTCTCTGGGCTTTGATGTCGATAATGTATCATAAAAATGCAAAACTGATATCAGCACTAATGATTAATAAGAATGATCTAATTGCTGTCTCAGGTGCAAAGCAGATGAACTTGAAGAGCGGCCGTGCACTCCAACCTCCAACACAAAGTGTAAAAAACGCCCTTCGTCACCTCATGACCCCACTATGATTCCCACAACCCCACCCGTATCCACCAATGAAAATCATGGCACCATAGGTACAGGCACATGATCCCACACACACTCATCTTCTGTTTTTATTTTACCTTCAGATTGATCCATTAAAAAAAGTTGCTTTTTTGAAACTAAAATTTGTTCTGTTTGGATTTATGCAAGCCTTCATGTGAACGTAAACTTCGATTTTGTTTTCTCTCCTTTCTGACAGTGGGTGTGGTTTTAGGGCTTTTATTCATTGCTGTCCTGGTTGGTGTCGTGGTGGTTTGGCTGAAGACACGACGCTTTCGAAAACAAGGTTTTTAAACTAATTATCTAATTAATTAACTAATTAACAGGCCATCTAGACACAACCGCTCTGTAAAGTGTAATGTGTGATTCTGTAATTGGGGTGTCAGTTCTAAGCAATGTAAAACTAAAACAACATTTTAAACACAGGTAAAATGACTGTCTCAACAACCTATGTGCATCTTTCAGATAATCCATTATAATTACATATGCCCATTCTAACTACATTTTACCATTAAAATACAATACTAAAATTTGGTCCACTAAATCTAAGAAGCCTGTTATACAAATTAAAGATTAAAAGTAACTGATTAATAAAAAAAATACATTTTCAGTAAATCATTAAAATGTCCTTAATGTCCTCTTGTAGTGCAGTTCGACTGTTTGGTCGATTAATTTGATTGAACAAGCAGACATCGAAGACTGCTGATATTCACTGTATGAGCTGTGGCTTATTTCAAAACTATTTTCATTGACCGAGCAAAAATAATGTTAGTTATTCAGTTAATTTCTTGTTTATAGAAGTGTTTATAGAAAAATGAGTTTAAAATTACAAAGGCTAAATAGAAACCCAATCGTGGAATCACCCAAATAAAATTTGTGCTTTATATTACTTATATATATATTCCAAATTAAAGGACAGCTCCGTTTTTTACTAATACATCCAAAATTTCAAAATTGTGTTCAGCAGTATATGATAAATATTGCACAATGTATGGCCAAAAGTATGTGGACACCTGACCTTCACACCCAATTTGGGATCTTGTCCAAACCGTTGCCACAAGCTTGAAAGTACAGAATTTTCTACGTAAAGTCTTTGTATGCTGTAGGATTAAGATTTCCCTTCACTTGAAGTAAAAGGCCAATCTTAAATCTGCTCCAGCATAACGGTGTCCCTGTGCAGAAAGCAAGGTTTATAAAGACACAGTTTACCAATGTTATTGTGGAGGACATTGAGTGGCCTGAACGTAGCCCGCACCTTAACCACACTGATCACTTCTGGGATGCATTTGAATGCTGCAGATGAAGTTGAATTGCCTTCCAGGTCATCTCACCTAACATTATTGCCCAACCTCACTATCGCTCTGGTGGCTTAATGGGCAGATTCATACAGCCACTTTCCAAAATGTAGTGGATAGTCTTCTCAGAAGAGTGGAGGTTATTATAGCATCGTAGGGGGACCTGTTTGGAAATGGGATGTTCAGCAAGCACAAATGAGTGTAATGGTCAGATGACCATAAACTTTTGCCGATACCGTGTACTAGTTGTAACTATTTGTCAGTAAAATAAATAGTGTAAGACTGTTTGTGATGATAAGGCTAGATTGATCATTTATTGTTTTTATTTTTCCCTTGCAGCAAGCCCAGTGGCTCAAAATAATGAAGTTAAGATTCCAATAGTAAGTTTCTTTTTTATGCTTCAGGTTAACTCATAAATAATAGTTTTGGTATTAAACGTATGCATTAATCTGTTAGTACAACTTCTGATTAGACGTTGATTGTGTCTTTGTAGGATGGCGTTAGTGTCCCTACATCTGAGGAATGTGAGAACAGCCGTAACGCGGGATTAGAGGAGTCAGAGCTGCCTCGCACCGAGTTTCGTCCCCTGCTGCAGGAGACGCATATCCTGGGTGGTAAAAGCATCCCGGTGGAAGATGAAGACAGAGGACTTGGGGACAGCCTACCAAACACTACCAGCTCCTCCCAGACCAGTCTATCAGCCCTGCCAGTCATGCCACTTCCTGTCTCAGCGAATTCTGAGAAAGAGGCAGAGTCATGGGCCAGGGTGAGTAAAAGCAGTCATTGAAATCATTTTCAGTCACTTTTTTACAATTGCTTTTGCTTTTTCTGTATGCTGTGCACTTCCAAATGGCATATGAAGAGATCAAGCATGATCCATATGATCCATGTGAAATAAACACTCTTTCAGTGTCCTGCACCGTATATTGTGTTTAAAGAGACTAAATGTTTAATGTCTCACATGGTAATTCAGATTACAAGTTATGTTGTATGAGATTGTCAGTAAAGATGACCTAGTAGTTTGGGTTTTTTTTTTTTCCCAAAATGCCTACAATTATCTCTGTTACCACACATCTGGGATCACTCTGGCTGCTCCCATGAGCATGCTTTAAACCATTACTGCAGCTGATTTAACACATCATGTCAGTGTCACAAGCCAAATATTGTAGAACCAAACAATGCTATACACACCCATGTGTAATATCCATACACTCCTGACAACCTTGATCAGCTGGATTGGGTGTGTTGGATCAGGGAGGAAATTTAAACCTCAAGATGCTATTTTTCCATTAACAGCATCGGGCACTCCTGCTTTAAATTAACTTCAGAATATGCCTTTCACACGTGAGGTTTATTCTATTCAGAACAGGAGTACAGAAACAGCCCGAATGAGTCATGCAAGTCTGCAGTCCCATACTGTACTGCAGAGATGGATTAATTGTTGTTGTTTTTTTTTGTATATGCAGGAGGATGGCACTCCCAGAAGACTTGTTCCATTACTTGGTAAGAAACTTCAGTTTAGCAGCTGTCTATCGCCTTTACAGACACACAGTGCTTTTTGAATGAATGCACACACACAAAACTTTAACTCGTCAGTGTGTCTAAGAGAGATTTGCTTCACCATCATTTTGGCAAATTAAATAATTAGCAACACCAGGGTTAGTTTTCTTCATTCCACACACACACATTACTCTATCTATCCTCTATACTATCAGGAAATGAATGGGGATTTTTTATTCTTTTTCCAGTTAGAATTTATTCATTTCCTTATCTAGTTTTGCATAATAAAAATGAGAGTGATCAGGGATCACTCTTGTTAATGAAAAGGTTCTTAAATGGTTAATGGTTCGATTAGATTAAATTGATTAATGATAGGGCGGCACAGTGGTGTAGTGGTCAGCACTGTCGCCTCACAGCAAGACAATCCGGGTTCGATTCCCGGTTCGAGCCGTCCTGTGTGGAGTTTACTTGTGTGGGTTTCCTCCGGGTAATCGGGTTTCCTCCTACAGTCCAAAGACATGCATGTTAGGTTGATCGGCCACTCTAAATTGCCCGTAGGTGTGGGTGTGTGCGTGAGTGTGTGTGTGACCTGTCCGTGGTGTACCCCGCCTTCGCCCAGTGATGCTGGGATTGGCTCCAGCCCCCCCGTGACCCCGATCAGCAGGGAAAAGCTGAAGAGAATGAATGAATGAATGAATGAATGATATTTATACCACAGTTGTAACTTATTTTCTAGAACAGCAGCTCGGAGAGTAGTTAAGTGAGAAGGCAGAGGTTTAGATTAATGTCCTTGTTCTAATAAGTTATTTCTATACTAATAACTGACACAAGGACGTGCTTGGCGAACATGTAATTGTTGTGAAGTTTTCTTTAAGGGGGTGTTTATTTACTATTTTTTTAGAAGCAGTCTCCTTTAGCGTTCATTTTCTGACTCAAGAAAAGAGTGTCAAGGGGACATGACAAGTTCCTTTTTTTTTTGCCTCTGCAACTTTGAGAGGTATAAATATAAAAAAAAGTGTCTGATGATATGTCCTTTTTTTTTTAAATAAATTGGTTAGTGTTGGAAAATTGCTATGGTATAGGAGAAATAAATCACTTTGGGATGTCCTGTCAGGTTTTATTCCATAATTGCATTAAGTATACATGATCTAGCTGAGCTTGCTCTGGTATGAGTGTTTGAGAGCATATTTATAAATAATCAACAGAATCTGGGAAAAAAAAATGTCTTGAGCGAGAGTCTAGATTAAGAATCAGGCTGATGAACTAAATGCTTCTTAAACATTTGGTAGTTGAAAAAGTCCATTCTGAACTCGTCCTCCTTCCCTCTCCACAGCTGATGAGGATTCTCTAAGCAAGAGCTTCGACCTGTTCGATGTCCTGGACGTGCGCGTGCACAACAAGTTCTTCCGCAGCATCGGCGTAAACGACAATGCCATCAAGCTCGCAGATTCGCACAACGCTAGCGACAAAGTCTATGAGCTGTTGCGCGTGTGGATGCAGCGCGAGGGACTCCGCGCCAACATCAACCACCTGCTGCAGGCGCTGCTCGAACTCGACCAGCGCTACTCCGCCGAGCAGATCGCCTCCCGCGCAGTTCAGCGCGGCTACTACAAATACGAGTGATTAAAAAACAAAAACACCTCGTAATGAACTTGTAAAGTGGAAAGTATCGTGCGTGCTTTTCCTCGTCACAGCCTATACTGGACTAAAGGTGCAAGTGTTGGTTTCGACGAGATGGTTAATATGAATAGAACTCGTTTAAACAGACTTGCGAACTATAGCAAACAACATGGCATTTGAGAGTCATATGGCTTTTTTTGGCTGCTGTAGCCGAACAGACCATCGTGCCTCCCATTACCTCTTAAGTCTTTTTTTTTTTTTTAAAAAGAAAGAAGATAATGCATGTATACAATGATAAAATTAAGTTGCGCACGAGAATCAGAGAAAAGCAACACTTAATTCAGCTCCTCTTTAGTTCACACGTGCACCAACGATGTACAGCTACACAGATCGTTTTGGTTAACGTAAATGTCGTAGGAACATTTTCTGCCTTTACAGACCTGGGCTGTGAATGTAGTCCGGTATGAGGAAGAGAATGTCGTGTTTGAGAAAGCGAGAGTGAGGAATTACTTTTTTGTTTGTTTCCTAAAACTCGGTTTGTAGCATCTTTTTTTTTGGCTTTGTCGAAGCCAACACTGGACTCTGAGTAGAGTCGCGCTAGATAACAGCGCGGCTTTGTCTCAAATTGTGCACTGGCCTCAGGCTTCTTTATGTTTGAAACTACAGGTTGGTCCGAAGCCCGTAAAAATTATTTTTCAGCGTTGATGGCAAAAAGCTGTAGCTGTAATTATAGCGGACAAATGTTTGGTTTTGACTAAATGTTTTTTGTGCATGTTTATAGTTGAAACTAAAGGCAGTTGCACCCCTAGACTACACTACATGCTACTAAGATTTCTTTTTGTCACGTTGTTCCATTGTTCATTCATATTGACTATGGTGGAACAGAGGAAGGAAGGGGACACAAAGAAGATTTGTGCTTAGACATAAGGCAAGGCTGTAAAGCTTTCTACCATCGACTATGGTTCTTCAGAAATAAAAATACTTTATGAAACCCGAGTAGACAGTAAGGATTGATTTACATCACGGTTCAGCGTTAACATACATAGCATTTGCTAAGGAACTGTCACCTACTCTGCTTCGTTCCACAGCAGCTCAGTGTCCTCGTGAAACGTGAACGTGAACGTCTTCTGTCAGTTACACAAGCACCTCTTCAGCCTCTTCCATTTCCTTATTTATAGAGAATTTGGATATATTTATTGTCATAGTAGAACTATGTATAATTATTTATACCTGCTAACCATATGCAATGGTGTTCTGGTGTGTATTTTTCCATGTGCCTTGCAGTGTAAGGCACTACAACTGCGTCAAGGGCGTTTTGTTGTTGTTTTTGGTTTGGCACAAGCTCCTACATTTCTTACCGGGTGCCCCATTGCTCCCCTTCAACACAGCAAATCACGATAGATTTTTAAAAAAATAATCTCAACCTATTGCATGTAGTAAATGATGGATGTGTTGGTACGTGTGTTTTTGTTTGTTTGTTGGAGGGTTTTTTTTAGTCTTGGAAAGATGAAAATCTTTTCCACTCCAGATTTGAATTTCATTTATTGTTGGCCTGTGCTGTATATAGTCACAGAAGGAACCATTATAATGTCAGAAATTGCAGATTTATTATAAATATAAATATCTATAGCGGCAACCTAGAGCGAAGACAATGAAGTATAGTGACGTCTTACAAACTGAAGGAACAATCTGACCGCCGAATGAGTCCATAATAGAAAATTATATGAGGTAACACTCAGTATGAAGCTTATAATACGGTGCCTGTTGTAATTCGATCGCAGAATTTTTATCAGCTGTAACGATGCAGTTATTTATTAATGACGGCTTCATGGAGATTGTTGCTGTTTATGATTGTCTATATATAGATCACTTCCTTATCGGCTCATCCGCGTGATGGCAAATGAACGTAGACCTTCGACTCAGCCATGTACATGATGTCATAGCTGTATAAACTCTTGCAATAAGTAAGTGTGTATTCTATAAACAGAATCAACCCAACTCTACGTTCAGTGTTCATTCAGCTCGTAACAGTGCAGGCACTGCCACCTAGTGTTTTCAGAATGATTATAATATGGATTGGTAACTGTCTGGTCCAGAAGTCTGAGCCGAGTGTCTAGCACTGCTTCTGTCAGGGTGATCCTTCATACAAGACATCTTGTTTTATTGTTTAAAATGAACTAGAAATGATGCTTTCTTTGGTAAAAAAAAGTGTTGTCAATCGGATAAACCTTTCCATTAGAGATTCATTCAAACTTTTGGACCAGACTGTCATGCATCAATTTCAAGGGACCTGCTTTTCTTTTTTCCATCTTTTCATGCACTTGTATTACGTTGTGTGTGTGCATATATATATATATATATATATATATATATATATACACACACACATACACACACACACACACACACAAAAACAACTCATTCAGTAGATAAGCTCAGTTTTTTCATGATTTCTCTATATTATTTACTTTACTCATAGTTCAGCTTCATTTCTTTTAACACATCTGGTTTTTTTTTCTTCCTAAGTTTGCTCACCCACCTTTCGCCCTCTTGTATTGTAGAAGCAAATGTATTGCCCCACTTAGACAATTGTTCACTCGTTAACAGTTGTAAGGTATTTGCTGTTGCAAATGCATTTGTAGATTGATTTAATTTTGAAATAAACTTTTCTTACTAAACGCAAAGTGTTGTTTCGTGATGAAAATCAGGACAAACTGGGGAATGACTAAGCAGGGCAAGCTTAGTCATTTTAAGAACTTTATTTTCGTTGCTCGTAATGAGCAACTGTTGTATTTTCTAAACCGTTTCAAAGTCATTATTCAATCATGATTGAACACCTGTCTTTGGCTTCATTATTGCTCATTCTTGCAACTAATTTGAAATGTGACTAGATTTAGCTTCATGGACGTTTTTCACAGCCAAGGACCCCTTTAAATTGAAACTCGTAAAATAAAATTCACAGACCCCCATAACCAACTATTAGCGTCTAACCAACTATTCTAAATGCACTGGTCACTTCATTATTTACACCTTGCTAGTACCGGGTTGGACCCTCTTTTTTTACCTTCAGAACTGGCTTAATTCTTCATGGAATAGATTCAACGAGGTTCTGGAAACATTTCTATGATTTGTCAGCTGCACATCCATGATGCAAATCTCCCGTTCCACCACATCTCAAAGGTGCTCTATTGGATTGAGATCCGGTGACTGTGGAGGTCATTGTCATGTTCAAGAAATGATAATATGATTTGCGTGTTATTGTTCTGGAAGTAGCCATCAGAAGATGGGTACACTGTGGCCATAAAGGGATGGACATGATCAGCAACAATACTCTGGTAGGCTGTGATGTTTAAATGACGCTCAATTGGTATTAAGGGGCTCAAAGTGTGCCAAGAAAAAATCCCCTACACCATTACACCACTACCATCAGCCTCTGAAGCATTGATACAAGGCATGCTTTCGTGTTGTTTACAACAGAGTCTGACCCTACCGTCTGAATGTCACAGCAGAAATTGTTACTCCTCAGACCTGGCAATGGTTTCCGATCTGTCCAATTTTGGTGAGCCTGTGCGAATTGCACCCTCATTTGCCTGTTCTTATCTGACAGGAGTGGCACATGGTGTGCTCTTCTGCTACTGTAGGACATCTGCTTGAAGGTTCAGTGCATTGTGTGTTCAGAGATGCACTCTCCACACCTTGCTCAAACCAGTCTGGCCATTCACCTCTGACCTCCAGCATCAATAAGGCATTTTCACCCAGAGCACTGCCGCTCACTGGATATTTTCTCTTTTTTGGACCATTTTCTGTAAACCCTAGTGATGTTTGCAAATGAAAATCCCAGTAGCAGTTTCTGAAATAATCACACCAGCCTGTCTAGTGCCATATTCTCTCTTAAATCACCTTTCTTCCCCATTCTGACGGTCGGTTTGAAGTTCAGCAGGTCATCTTGACCATGTCTACATGCATAAATGCATCAAGCTGCTGCCATATGATTGGCTGATTAGATACGTGTGTTACAGAGCAGTTGAACAGGTGTACCTAATGAACTGTCCGGTGAATGTATATAATATAACCAACTATTCAAATTCTGCCTATTTATTGGAGCTTTTTATTCCCGAATTATTTTCCATTAATGGGCCTTAGTTCTTTTTTATTAAACCCATTAAATTCAAGTGACCAGTCAAATACTAACTCCTTTCTATCAAGATTTTATCTTTATGATATTCTTAAACCCTGACATATTTGCAATAAAAAAGGATTTGTTTTCGATGGAGACTACAAAGCAGTTCTATAAGTCACTCTGGATAAGAGACAGCTTCTCATGGAGAAGACACATGAAGAGTCTTCTTCATGACATGTTCCTATGTCCAAGAAAATACTGAGGTCCAAACCAGTGAGACAGCAGGACAAGACAGACTTCACCTAGTAGACAGTCAGAGATACAGGGTCACCTGAATCTGAGAGTATAATACACGGGGAAACTAATCACCAACCAAGCCAAATGGGGAGATATGGTCTCAATATAGAGATGCACAAGGAGGCCCAGTCCACTGGGATGGCAAGAAGACCTTCTTAAATGGATACCATTGCTTGGCAAACTCTCTAAGCAACCTGATAGAGAACATATAATTGGAACCACAATGAACCCATGCAAGGTCAGATGTGGTCAGATTATGAAAGAATTGCAGACTAGGGCAGCGGACTTGTAGACCAGTGTTTGATCTTGTCAGGGCGATCAAACCCCTTCAAGAGAAGGTGTCCAGACACCAAGGGACAAATGTGATGAATGGCACTGATGTTTACGGTAATCTCCATATCAGAAACCATTGTGCATTCCCAATAAATAATCCCTTAATGACTTATGTCTCAATTCAAGGCACATTATAAGCTCTGCACTGGGCAGAAACTTCATTCTTGGTGTGATTACTAGACATCCTTGAGCATCCTTGAGAAGGAGAAATAGCAGAGAGTCAGTGGAGATGGTGGACAAACCTACTCTAAATCTATATCCCTAAATGGCTTGCTCTATCAAAATGCAAATAAGGCAGTCTTCTTTTCCTGGTGCTCACTGTGGGCAAAATTGTGTTTTTTATTGACTTATTATTGACATTATTCATTTTTTTTTTTTTTGCTAGTTTTGAGTAAAAATTTGCTTTATTTAACTTTTTTAAAAGCACAATCAGATGTATTTTCTGTATAGATCTGGCTGAGAGAACAAGGTCTAATTTGTTCTGATCAGCATCATTTTATGGCTGCCAAAACTCTACTATTGTCTGATTGAACAAAACATATTCTTCAAACATTTTCCATGAGATCGATGTAAAATTTAAGATTTTCTTCTGGGTTTGTATTTTAAATGAATAGTTTCAATGTTATTGTGCTCTAAGAGTGTTGTAAAAGCAGAAGGATTATTACTATAACACAGCTTTCATTCCAACTGTAATTTAAAGTTCATAATTAATTTAAGATTGCAAAGTGACTTCACACAAAAAAAAACAGCTTCTTTTCTGCCACAAAAGCAATACATAGATTAAAAACAATAGACACAACTGACAGTTTTGACAGACATAACAGCTGACTTTGTCACTTGAATTACAGTCTGGATAAAGCCCTCTTTGAGAACACTTCGTCAGTAATTCCCAAACTTCCCATTGTTGCAGAAGTCACTGTAGTGCAATGGAATCCTCCATTTGATCCTGAGTGTGGATTGCTGTCCATGTGGAATATCCATGTCCTCCTCGTCCTTGTGGGGTTCCTGCAGGTTTTCCAGGTTCCTCCAACCTTCCTCCCATGCTGCTATGTGTACTGGCTACTCTAAATTGCTTTTAGGGCTCCTGGGATAGTCTCCAGATCCACTATGAAGAGAAATGAATGATTACCTTTGGTGCATTCAGTAGAGAAGTGTTTATCCAAGCACTGACTGTTTACCTTTGTGTCTTCTTTCTCTTTGCATATGGAATCAGGAGTCAGATTTAACATGTTATGTATGAATTTCATATTTATTTACATTTATTTACGCTTTTATCCAGAGCGACTTACAAAAGTGCTTAGTCGTAAACTTGGAATATCCAAAGCTAAATCTGGTAGACCTGAATTCAGGCTACTTTGAGCTATGATTATGCTAGAAATTAGTCATATGCTACCTAATAAAATTACAAGTAAGATAAGTCCTATAACCGAAACTACACAAAACCAGTGAAGACGATGCGTAGCCAATACAATAGCTGCTGTAAGTGCAGTAAAAAATTTTAGTTAGTGCTCATTTAAGTGCTCTCGAAAGAGGTTGGTCTTCAGTTGGTGTTTGAAGGCAGCAAGTGACACGGCTGTTCGGACACTCAGGGGGAGTTCATTGCACAACCTTGGTGCCAGAACAGAGAAAAGTCTGGATGCTTGCCTCCCATGTACCCTGTATGATGGTGGGTCAAGTCAAGCCATACTTGGATGCAATGGTTTGATATAATAAGGATGAGGTAAACAGTGTTCATCAAAACACAACGTTTTTGTTCCATCATGCACCCTAATTTCCAAATTTTGGCACATGAACAGTACATTTGGATCTGTAAACCCCTAAATCGGATTCTCATGTGTATGGCAAGATATCCTTTGATTCTCAAGATGGACCAGTACCAGGTGTAATGATTTCTACTCATATTTGCAGTACAATTTAGATCTCATTAGAGGAAATCTAAGCGGTAATTGCCTCACTCAGATGTGGGATACAATACATGATGGCTTCATCACTGTTTTGTGATATCACTGTCTTGAGAAATCACAGCCTCAGTCATTGCTAAATAAAGCACAGTGTAGACAACTGCAATCCTGCTACATTAAAAAAAAGACAGCATAATTCTGCCAAATAGAAGGCTTTTTGCACATTTGATTTTGGCATGACCATCCTTCCACACCTTCTCCTCTGGAGATTTATCCACTTGGAATTCCCTCTGTGTTCTGATCTGATTTGTAGGCGGCATCCATGTGCAGGGGGTCAGTGACATTCAGGATGACTGTCCCTGAATTGCTACTGGGCCAAATAGCACCAAGCAGGTTCATGGGGTTGAAGGATTTTAACCTTGCTCCATTTGGCACTGGTGCCACACCATTTTCTGTGTCCCAGGCCACTTTGCTCCATGGCTGGACCCTAACTCTCCTCTCCATCCTTTCCGTAGGGGTCCTCAGCTCTGTGACGGAGACCCCAACTCTTCTCTGCCTTTTACGGAAGCAGAGTATCCGCCTCTGTCTGAGTAGGCTCAGCAAATCCCTTTTGAAGTTGGTGTTGACGGCAGCATAGACCACGGGGTTGCACACAGAGTTGCTGAAGCCCAGGATCTGCATCAAGCTTAGCAATAGAAACTCTGAGTCCAGGTCCAGGTTCAGTTTTTCTGAAAGAAAAAAACAAATATTTCATAATAGTGCATGATACTGAATTACCGAACGTAATGGCTATACCAGCAGTGATTCTTTTTCTCATTAATAATGACACATAGATTTAGAATAAAGAGATCCTTAAGCATTAAGGTTGGTTATGGCCTAACCCAGAGATTTCTTTTTTAATGAACGCTACCATTATGCCCCTGAAAAACCCTTACAAAACACGAGAGGTAGAAATGCCAGCATTGTCAGCATGAATTCTGGCTCTGACAGCTCTTCAAACTCAGTTACATCACTCCAGTTCATGATTTATTGCAGCTAGAATTGTTTTAATCCCATTCACATGGTTATTATTTTTGTTTGGAAATGCCTGTCATGTTTTGAAAAGAATTAAGTTGCATGTATTTCTCAAAATACAGTACTGTGCAAAAATCTTAGGCACCTTATTGTTCTTAGGTACAACATTTGTTATTGATGGGTTTTTTTTAAAGTTCTACATTACTGAGTCAGTCCAAACATTACTTTTCCAAAAAATTAAATGCTACACTAAAATGTTTGTATGTCAGTAACAAAAGCAACACATTACATAACAGGCCACTTTACAGACAGTAAAACATAATGAAGGCTGCTGGGTTTTGCATGCAACAAAAGATGTAAGTGCGACAGTCAAAGTCTCCAGAAGAGCCGTTTCAGATTCTCCAAGACGCTTAGTAAAACTTACCAGCTAATTACTGTACAGTACGATGCACAAGTCTTAGGCACATGCAAAGACTTGCTGTAAAGCAAAGATGCCTTTGAAAATAAACATGTTTCTACATTAAAGAAAAACAAAAAATAGTAATAAACTAAAGGAAGTGAATATTTGCTGTGCCTTTTTTCTTAAACAGTGTTCCCAGGTAAAATGTGTGCAGTTTTATAAGGAAATTAGCTTTTAAGTTTGACTGAGCATCTTGGAGAATCTGCCATAGCTATTCCGGAGGCTTTGACTGTCACACTTACTTCTCTTTTTTTTTTTTCAAAATAACAACTAAGTCAGAATAACGAGATACTACAGGGGTTAGACAATGAAACTGAAACACCTGGTTTTAGACCACAATAATTTATTAGTATGGTGTAGGGC
>JAOVVH010000026.1:2281807-2300073 GCA_028566435.1 Scorpiodoras heckelii | reverse complement strand
GTAGTGTATGACTACTTTCTAGCATTATCATAGCTCAAAGTAGCCTGAATTCAGGTCTACCAGATTTAGCTTTGGATTTCCAAGTTTATGACTAAGCACTTTTGTAAGTCACTCTGGATAAGAGCATCTGTTAAATGGCATAAATGTAAATGGTCTTGCTGCTGGGTTGATGCCATTCTACGACTCTGTCCAGTTCTCCTCGTGTAATGACCCATGCCCTGGTTTCTCCTCCATGCTCTTGAGACTGTGCTGGGAGAAACAGCAAACCTTCTTGTGACGGCACATATGGATGTGCCGTCCTGGAGGAGCTGGACTACCTAAATGGGCTGCAGGTACCACATCATGCCACCAGTAGTGACAAGAACACTAGCAAAAGCAAAACTAGACAATAATCATTCAAGAAGGATAAGAAGATAGTAATTGTCTGTGGCCACCATCTGCAAAACCATTCCCTTTTTGGGGGTTATCTTGCTGTTGCCTCTGCAGTGCACCTGTTGTCACTTTCATTTGAAGAAGGAAAAGAAAAAAAGGCTTTTTTGTCACATACACTAGATCTGTCCGGAAAGTAATGAGAATGAAATTCACTACACTCCAAAGGGCATACACATGGGGATGTGTTTTAATCTTGGGGAACAAGAAGAAATCACACGAAACTAAGCTGGGTATATAAGGTGGATGTGGAAGGACTGAATTGTTTTTTTCAGGGAAAATTCTCTCACAGCCAGTGAAGTGTGACTTGTCATGATGGAGGTACACACAAAACCCTCTTAATCAAGCATTTCAAAAATCCAAGGTAAAATGTTCCATTTACCATTTGTCCTTCTGGTACAAATTCTTTACCCCTCAGAGTCAAAAAATGAACAATGAACATTGATTCATTCATTAACTTCCGCTGTATCCCACTAGTCGGGGTCGCGGGGGGGCTGGAGCCAATCCCAGCCTCACCAGACGAAGGCGGGGTACACCATGAACAGGTCGCCAGTCTATCGCGTGGCCAGCACACAGTCACACCTGTGGTGTTGATCGAGTGACCGATCAACCTAACATGCATGTCTTTTGGATTGTGGAAGGAAAGCGGAGTACCGGGAGGAAACCCACGCAAGCACGGGGAGAACATGCAAACTCCACACAGAACGGCCCGGACCGGGAATCGAACCCGGATTGTCTTACTATGAGGTGACAGTGCAAACCACTACACCACCATGCCGCCCAGACAATGAACAGTGATTTGATTTTTTATTTGCTCATGTGTGATTTCTTTGGGTTAGGTGATTCCATGTGCCATTCAGCACTTTGTCTTTTTGTCTCAGAATCATACTCGAACACTCATGATTCATCTCCTGTTATTACTCTGTTTAGGAAATGACGTCTTGTTAAATGGCTGTCTTGTTAAATGATTGGGTGATGATAGGGTAGATTGTCCATAACCTTTCTTCAACATTTCAACAGTTTCTGATGTACTTTATTGATTTTCATGCAGAATTTGATCCCACAGCTTTGCTCCAAACTCACTTGCATTGTTCCTCTGACAAAAACAAATGTCTGGGCACTGTGAAGGTTTGAATGCAACTGAAATGGGTCCTACTGTTTATGTGAGATCCATGCTACTGACCTTGAACCTTTATCCCCCTGTGTAAGCCCTATGGAGAGTAGGAATTTCATTCTCATTACTTTCTGGAAATTCTGTGAAATTGTTTTCTTCATATATCCCAGTTTGTTAGGAAGTTGGGGTCAGAGCACAGGGTCAGCCATGATACAGCACCCCTAGAGCAGCTTGGTGGTGCTGGGGCTTGAACTCCCAACCTTCTGATCAGTAACCTAGAGCCTTATGCTTCCTACCTGGACAGATTGATATCCCTTAAGTTTAACTGACTTGGTGTTATACTGTGATGATTAAGTGTTCCCTTACTTTGTTGAGCAGTGTATACTGTATATGATTAAATTATGACTGAATCAGTTATGAATTAATTATGAATTATTACAGAACTGTAAATAATCAGCTGAATGAAAATGAAAGCAGGAACCAAAACTGATACTAACAACTAAATAGGAGAAAAGAAGGTTACAGTGAGCTAAAGAGAAGCAATCATGTAGTATGGATGATTAGATGAAAGTGATATTCAATGATGAATCATCAATCTGCATTGACCAAGAAGATGATGCTGGACCTTTGCTGTCTCATTTATGATATGGAGTTACATGACCAGGGGAGATGGCGATCATTAGAAAAGAAGGCTTGCCATCTTTTGGACCCCACTGTATGTTAAATGATTACATTTGATTTTCATGTCGGTCTCTCTTTTTTAACCACAATTATCCACACATTATAATGGCAAATATTGCTAGCAAACTTTAGCTATGATATCAGCATGTTAAAGTAATCCTGCACTTACTAATTCAGTGTTCAACATAAGCAATGGCACAATGGCCCAGGGCCAGTAAAAAAGTACGTTTAACAAGTTGATTGGCCAGTCAGCATCTTTTCGGGCCAGTGACAGTGTTTATGCCAATCACTGTCAGGAGTCAGTTTACCCGGGATGCTAACCGGCTGAAACTACCCTTTGAGTCCCTGAGAAAATTTTTAAGCTACAATCTTAGTCTACAGTAATTGACTGTATTTTCTGTTTGGTTCACAATGCAGAGGGACACGTCAGTTCACCATCACTGTGGAAAACTAAAAAAAAAAACTGAATGCGAAAAGTTGATACAGTGAGATTTACAGAGTTGTTGTTTTATTAACTGGTTGTTTCTGACAGCATCTTTGATGTGTCTGTGTCAGTTTTGCGGGCAAAAATGTTGCCAATAATCAGTGGCGGAAAAACTACACAAAAGGCCCCGGGGCAAAACACCGATTGAATGTGTGTGTGTGTGAGTGTAGTGGAGTGTTCAGGGGCTGGGGAAATGATGAGCTGGACTGGACAGAGTAATGCAATCAGGGATGATGGTCAGTGTCATTTATATTTATTCTATATCAGTTGTTGCTTTCTGGTTTTGAATCTAGGTCTTTCTAGCATTGAGTGCTGCTTCTTGATTCTATTAAGAGCAAAATAATCAAAACTGCTTTATTCTAATATTTTAAAAATGTTTGGGTTCCTTTGCCTATTCATAGTTAGCAAATCCATTTGGCACCCTACTGACTGTCCATTTTCATTATTTGTTTACTCTTGGCCTTGAGCCTTTGATTGGTTCCATGTTTTCATTTTCATCTTTCCTGTTCAAGCACAGCATGTGCTTGGTGCTCTGGATGCAGCTAGTTTTGTATGTCCCGTCAGTAATACTCTGCTAGCTACTCTGTTAGTGTATCTACTTTATTTCCAACAGAGTTGATTTCACAATAATAGCTAAATACAAAATAAGAGATGAATTTACTTTTATTTACTGTATCAAAGTGGATGAAAAGTTTACCTACACTGTAAAAATATATATATATTTTTACAGTTTTTCAACACTAAAATCTACAGTTTTTCCTTGTATTTCAAAATGACAGTAACTTATATTAAAATTACAAGAAAAACTGTTTATTAAAATTTGTCATGTAATTTAACAAAATAGCTGTCTGCATCTGCCGGTTTCAATTTTGGATCAAAAGTGTTTTGCTCATAGTCTTGATTCTCGTTCACGCTTTGCATTTCGCCTTGTTTGATACCCGTGCCTAAGTATGTCTTTTGTTTCCGTCTTTTTTGTAGTTTCAAGCCAGAGCGTGGCTGTCCTGATCTTCTCTCAATATTCTCTTGGACTGTCACGTATTTTGTTTGCACTTTGTCTTGTGTTTTTTGCCCTACATTCTGTAGCTGTTTTAAAATATTAAAAATACAGTATTCTTTACTGAAAAAAGTAGCACCATTTTCTGTAACACACGATATGAGTACAGTTAACCTACATTAGAGTACAGTTTATTGACGTATTTAAAAAAATTCACTTATTAAATTAACTCTGACAGTTAATTTAAACTTTATTTTAAATTAGTTAATTTAAAATTTTATGTTTTTGTTGGGATTCATGTGTAAAATGATCTTAGATTTATAGCCCTACTAATAATGACAACAGCAGCTAAGAAATGGGTGAGTGGTTAAAGGAACAGCCTTGTGAGTAGAAGATCATCAGTTTTGATCCCTGTGACAGAAGTACCATTGAGCAACGTTATATTGCCACTTTACTTAAGCCTTCTTTTTTGTTTGTTTGGTTTTTCTATAATCGGTTTTAATTTTAGGTGTTTACTAGGGTAAGAATAATTAATGTCTTTTGCTGTTTTTTTGTAGACATTTTCTGGTGCAATTGTTTACTGTTAATTACTGTTTTTATTTATTTATTTTTTTTTTCACAGTTGTTAGATAATTAATTTTTTTTTTTGTTGGTGTTCTTATTATTTTTACAGAGGGTGGCACGGTGGCTTGGTGGGTAGCACCTTTGCCTCACAGGAAGAAGGTCCTGGGTTCGATCCCGGGTGGGAGTGGTCCTTTCTGTGTGGAGTCTGCATGTCCGCGTGGGTTTACTCCGGCTACTCCAGTTTCATCCCACAGTCCAAAGACATGCAAGTTTGGTGAATCGGATATACAAAATTGTCCTGATTGTGTTTTCTCAAGCAAACTTGATGGGACGGTTGCATCAGGAAGGGCATCCGGTGTAAAACATGTGCCAGATCGATGTATTGGAATGAAAGCAGCCCCCTGCTGCCAGAAAATTACAGTTTTTTACAGTATACAATTAGTATTTGGTGGAATTGACTTTTAATTATGGGACTCAAATGCTTTGGGTAGCCTTCCACAATCATCTCACAATATCTTGCCATAACGTCATTACTCATGACAGAAATGTTGTCAATAAGTCTTGGTTTATGGGCCTCCTTGTTTTTTCAGTTAAGTCCAGAATTTTATTTGAGAGATTGAGGTCATGGCTTCTGCAATACTTTCACTTTATTGTCTTTAACTCATTCTGTTACATCCCTGGAGGTATGCTTAGAATCTTTACATTGCTGGAAAACCCAGTTGCGACCTGGAGTTTTAACTTTGTGGCTGCCATCTTAAGGTGTTGCTTCAGTATTTCTAGACAGTCCTTGTTCCTCATGATGCCATCTTTGGTATCTTTGATGATGCCATTTTTCTGAAGTGCACCACTCCCTTTTTACAGCAAAATACCAACACAACATGATGCTGCCACCCCCATGCTTCATAGTTGGGATGGTGTTCTTAAAAAAGATTAAAAGCCTCACCCTTTTTCATCTATCCCTGGTGCTGATTATTTTGCATACAATTGTTTGTACAGGTGCTTGTAGTACCTTGAGGTGTTTGGAAATTACTTCTAATGATGAATCAAATTAGTGGAGGGATACCATTTTTCTGAGGTCTTGGCAGAGTTGCTTGGATATTTTTCCCATGGTATCAAGGGCAAACATTTACTGTCTCTAAAGGCTTTACAGCCATTTAACATTTGCTTTTGGTTCTTGAATTTGAATAATTGTATTTTTTGCTCTTTTAAAAGTCCACATAGTCATCATGTATTTACCCAAAAGTCTTTGCTCTGACCTGGTGATCTTGTTGATCTCAGACCCTGGCAGTGTTTGGAACACAGCCTCGTGAATGCGGTGTTTGCCCCACAATTCCCTCATGATCTTCCCATACAGGATTGCCATGGTCACCATTGGGACCAAAAACACCATCACTGATAGGCATACGGTGTACCTCCGCCTCCACTGCTGGCTTGGCCACACCTCCAGACAACTGGTGTGGTGAACGTCAAACAGGAAATCGTATTTCACCTGTAAGGTTAAGAGGTAAGTTTATTATGAGGTCAGTTTTCAGTCATGCTGTCCTTCATGTCACGTCAATAATTAACATACTGAAGTCGTATAACTTGGATGCAACATAGTATTATGTCATGTCTCTGTCTGCACCTCTGCTGAAACCCTGAAGTACAATCAATATGTAATTGAAGTTTAACAACAAGCAATATTAGGTTTTTTTTTTCTTCATTTCCTGAAAATGTTCTTGTTTAAACTACTTCACAGTGAACAGAATGAAAAGGTTGTACTCAGTTGACTGCACTTAGACTGAACAGGTTTTATGAAGTAAAAACATTTCTAGGATTCATTTAGCTCAATCAACTAAAAAAGTACACAAAAAGTATGACACATTTCCTTGCTGGGATTCAAGCCATCACTGTCTCAGAACATGTGACCACATATGTGGGAATCTTAAAAGAAAAATACTCCCTAAAAGTTCTAACTACGGTAATAGGAAATGCACAATGCGTCTTCTTTTATTGATACAGTTTATGGCTTACCCAGTTAAAACAAGGGTCACCAACAAACCAATGGTAACATTTAATTATGTTTTAACTCAAAATGATTCAAGAAATGGATTGATGATGAAAGTTTTATTAATGTATCCAAAGATAATGGACAAATTATATTTCTTTTAAAAAAAAATCAAGCACATACCTCTACTTTTTGGACAACCCACATCGGAGCTGCAATTGCCAGCGCAACTAACCACACAGCCACTGGAAGGTGAATAAAAGAAATGAGAACAACAGCAATCCAGCTTTCATAGAGACATTTTTAATACTAAGAGTGCAGCAAGATCATGATAAGGAAATCATAAGTAGTGGCATCAATAATGTTATGCTGTTATACATAATGTTAAACATAATACATACAACAAGATTTTTTCAAAACATGGTTGCCAGAGAAAAATATGTTTCAACACTGAAATTAATGAAATACACAATGCTCAGAATGCTTCAAGCTACTCAACTGTTTAAATTATATTAATATTAAATGTATTTAATATTCCTTCATCATCAGCTATCTTCAGCAGCTGCTTTATCCTGTTCAGGGTATGCAGATTAAAATTGGCAGGTAGTAAATTACAACAAAAGCTGGAATGGCAACCCTAAAAATGTGCCTCATGTATCAATAATATATAATTGTACAATTAATGATCAACTAATTAGCTGAGCATTGCATGAGCTGAGTCGCTAGTGCAGACTCCAGTTATAGACAATTTACCGCCATCAGTGAAACTCTCTACTTCATCTTTAGCTACCAGTTAAAAAATAACCAGTGACACCATCACCTAATTTCAATTTTATTAAAAGACATACAATGCATACAGTACATGGTGGCTAGAGTCAAGCTAAACTAGTAACACTTTCTACAGCCCTTATTTACAGATTATTATAATATATACAGTATGATGTGTATATGATTTACTCAAATTGTTAAAATTCTTCCTTTGGTTGAATCACTGAAAGAGATTTTAATTGTTCAGACTTTATACCCCCCAATAAATAAAGTAAAATAAAATAAAATAAATAACGACATTTTAATGTAATCATGTTGTATTAATAGTAATGGAATTATATTACAGCATGTAAGGCACTGATTAAGTGCAAAATTCTTAATGCATGTTTTTCTTCTAAAGGCCTAGGTTTCATTATCGCTTTGTATGGGCTAATGCCTTCTAGCTAAGCCTCCAGGTCCATACAAACAGACTTCATGTTTCTGATTAATTCACTTCCATTGTCACTCCACCGCTCAGCATGTCATTGGCATTACGGGATGAGAGAGAGTACGTGGGTGGTTAATGAAAACAAGAAAAATTAAATCAGTAAACTAGGTCTAAGTATTTAAAAATCAAAAGTGTTTGTGTTAATTATTACTTTTTTCAGCTACTTTATGCACAGTGTATAATTAAAATCTATAGTGATTTTTCTCCAGTTTGGCCATTGTTCTCTTTTCCTTGATCCTGCATGCCTGCATGTAGGTCAGAAATACATGAATGTGCCCACATGTATCTTATAGGAATTCTCTGAAAGAGGTTTTTCTGTTGCTTCATTACACAGCTACATTACACAATATAGTGACAACTGTAACAAATTCTAAGCAGAAAATATGTCCTAAAGATATGTAACTGAATAAGCAGTTTCCATGGTTAGATTCCATGGTTAATCACTAACCATCTTTATTAGGATCGTCGTTACTCCTGCACATTCATGCAATTATCCTATTAACAAATTCGCAGCAGTGAATTCAATCATGCAGAGAAAAGTCGGAAACTTCAGAGAATCACATCAAACATGAGAATGGGGGAAAATTGTGATCACAGTCATTTTTACTTTGAGTATTTCAGAAACTGCTGATCTGCTTGGATTTTTACACACAACGGTCTCTTGAGCTCATACAGAATGGTGCAACATAATCGAGTAAACAGCAATTCTGCTGGAAGAAAAAAAAAACATTGCATATTGGAAAAAGACCCCAAAAAAGTCTAATTTTGACCTACCGAGTCCCATTGTAGCCTCAGATTCTTGGCTGTCAGTTGTGTAACCTGATGTGGACTTATTCTATCGTGCACTTTGATTCTGAATGTCCACAGAACTGCTGCTGGATTTTTTGTAAGCATCCGTGTAAGCACTAAAGGCTGTTGTACATAAAATCCCAGGAGATCATCAGTTTCTTAAATATTCAATATCAAAGTGAACATTATTTGAAATTCATGGCATTTCTATTAAAGTGGCAGGTTGGCATATATTCTTTGGTCAAATTTCAATGTAATTACAGTCAAACAGCCTGGCTGAAAATTGCAGTTTGATGTTGTGTGGGCATCTCAGAAATGATAATGCATGCTCCCTGGCAACATAAAATATCCTCTGACAACAGAAAAGGAAAAGAGGAAAGGAAAGATAAAGCACAAAATTTCTGTGACCCTTTTGCTTTCACACAAGTGGGTGAAACGTGGGGGTGTACTCTAAGTGTTTTTAACAGGATGCTCCTCTTGGCAATAGCAAAAATAAGGTAAGATTGTGGTATGTGCGTGGACACGTCATACACCATGCTAGTTTAAAAACTATACTGATTAGCATAAACTATAGGCTGAATTTTAGCAGTGCTTAATAATGATGTCTAAGGTCTTTGATGGGCATTTTGATTTTGGTATATCTTTGGAAGCGTTTTATAGTCCTGTCCATTTCATAATTATGTTTTGCAGCGGTTTTTTAAAAATTTTTTTAAAGAAATCGAGGCAGAATTATGCATAAATATGATGCAATGACTACTGTGCTATACAAAAATGCTAAAATATCCTAACTTCACTAACTAACAATGAGGGAAATAAGGGAACATTTTCAATTCTAATTTGTACATGGGAGAACTACTTCCACTTTAGTTTCATCCACCTTGAACTGGCTAGAAAAAAATGGAGGAAAACAATTATACATTTAAAAAATACTTTTTAGAAAAAAACATAAAAATAGATTGGTATTTAACAGCTCATAGTGATTCCACCAACTACGCTACAGACAAGCTAATAATAAAAATAAGTTGACATGGGCTTTTAGTATTCATAACTTTACAGACCAGTTCATTCATTCATTCATTATCTTCTGCTTTATCCCGCTAGTCGGGGTCACGGGGGGGCTGGAGCCAATCCCAGCGTCATCGGGTGAAGGCGGGGTACACCATGGACAGGTCGCCAGTCCATCGCATTACAGACCAGTTGGACTGTGTAAATTTTCACAAGTTTTAGTGTAGTTTTATCTGGACCAGCACACACTGCATCACACTGAGAATATTATTGCATGGACAGTAATATACTGAAAAACAGGTAGGTTGTTTCCTCACCGAGCATCATGATGGAACTGGGAAGGATGTAGCTGTTACGGACATGAAGAGGATACAAGATCCCCTGGAAACGCTCCACAGCGATACAAGTCATGGTCAGGATGCTGGTTGCTATGGCGGTCACTTGGAGGAAGGGGACCAGCTTGCACAGGAAGTCACCTGCAGAGTCAAGTGTGCGCGACTGTGATTGATGAAATCTTGGAAGCTTATGAATACATGTTTAAGTGATCTGATGAATATTGATCCAGAAGCATTTTGGTGGCAATTCTTGTGTCTAGATAGTTCAATTGAAACATTTGTTGTAATTAATCAAAAATATGCTTTGTACTGTGTATAATGACAAGAGAAGACATACATGGAAATTGTATCACCATATACTGCTGGGTTTTGCATGCAAACAAAAGAGACAGTCAAAGTCTCCAGAAGAGCTCTGGCAGGATCTCCAAGACGCTCAGTAAAACTTACCAGCTAATTACTGTACAGTATGATACAGAAGTCTTAGGCACATGCAAAGACTCGCTGTAATGCAAAGAAGTCTTCGAAAGTAATGAAGATGTTTACATAAAAGAAAACACTATAAAGTGCAGTAAACAGTAATAAACTAAAGGAAGTCAATATCTGGTGTGCCTTTTTCTTAAGCAGTGTTCCCAGGTACAATGTGTGCAGTTTTATAAGGAAATTAGCTTTTAAGTTTTTGTGTAACATTAAAAATTTTTGTGGGAAAATTAATGTTTGGAAATCTAAAATCTTTTGTACTGATTCAATAATGCAGAACTCAAAACAAAACATCAATAACCAAAGTTGTACCTAAAAACAATAAGGTGCCTAAGACTTTTCCACAGTACTGTAGATCTTTAATAGAAAAAGAAAGGATTTGGTGCACAAGTGTACATTTTACTGTGTGTGTGTGTGTGTGTGTGTGTGTGTGTGTGTGTGTGTGTCGGGGTGCGTTGGGGGGTGTTTTCTGAAATCAACACAGTCAAAATTATACATAAAGTGTCAAAATACTCATACAGCACACCTAACATTAGGTTAAATGTCCCTTAGCAAGTTGCAGCAGTTGCTTTTGGTAGCCATCAACAAGCTTCTGTAGAATTCTGCAGAAACCTGGTTGTATATTTGACCACTCTTCTGGCAGAACTGGTAGAGTTCAATTAAATCGGTTAGTTAACTGGCTCAGACCCGACTTTTATGCACGGTTTGCATATTTTTGATAGGGTTGAAGTCGGGACATTAGGAAGGCTATTCCAATGGCTTAATGTTCCATTCCACAACCAGCTTTGATGTGTGTTTGGGGTCACTGTCCTGTTGCAACACTCGAGTTTCAACCATCTAGCTGATGGTGTGAGGTTATGCTGAATATTTTCTGCTACCACCATGCTTAAGATTTGGTACAGCGTACATGGGTTTGAATGCCTCACCTTTACTCCTCCATACATACCTCTGATCATTGTGGCGAAACAACTTAATATTTGTCTCATCTGTCCATAAAACCTTCCTTCAGAAGGCTTCTTTGTTTCCCATGTTGTCAGCTGCAAACTTAAGTCAAGCTTGAAGGTGTTGATTTTGGAGCAGGGGCTTCTTTCTTGGACCTCAGCCTCTCAGTCCACGGTAATTTAAAACTAATCTGACTGAAAACAGTGACACTGGTATTCCAGCAGCTTTTATTTAATGGTAATCATGTTCCTTGGTGGTTCTTGGGTTGTTCCATTTGTTTAGAAATGGCTCCAGTGACTTGTGTAAATCCATGATCGTCTTCCTCAGATCTTCACTGAGCTCCTTGGACTTTCCCATTGTAAAGTATGTTGGTCAACCAATGAGTGCTGTCAAACAAACCCGTTTTATACAGCCACAGAGAAGCTACCAGCTGTAGTCTATCATGATCACTAACAGGAATTTATGGGGCCTTGGCATTGGCAAAGTAAAAGACATTAATGTGCAATACTTTCCCTACTTACAGCCTAGGCATCCATCATTTGCAGCACAGAATGCATCTATTGATCACTCAGCCATAACATTAAAACCACTGAAGGGTGAATTGAATAGCATTGATCACCTTGTTACAGTGGCACTTGTCAAGGGGTGGGATATATTAGACACAAGTGAAAGGTCAGTTCTTGAAGTTGATGTGTTGGAAGCAGGAAAAATTGACAAGTGTAAGGCTCTGAGTGACATTCACAAAGGCCAAATGGCTAGATGACTGGGGCAGAGCATCTCAAAAATGGCAGGTCTTATGCTGTGTTCCTGGCATGCAGTGGTAAAGGGGTGGGATATATTCGGCAGCAAGCAAACAGTCTCTAAGTTGATGTGTTGGAAGCAGGAAAAATGGCAAAGTGGAAGGATTTTGGCAACTTTGACATGGGAGTTTTGTGCATATATATGGTCATGTTTTCTGAATCACACATGTACAATGAAGGATAGATTTTATGCAATTTATTATAAATGCAGCCCCAGGTCTTGTAGGGTGTTCCCAGTATTCACTGTTTAGTACCTACCTACCTGAACCGGTGACAGGGTCTTGTGCCCAAAGCTCATTGTTGTGTGTATGGAGTGAAGGCCTGACCTTATCCACCACTGAAAGCCCCTACAATGGGCACATGAGCATCAGAAGTAGACCATGGTGCAATGGAAGTAGTTGACCTGGTCGCGCTATACATCGTGTGGAAGAGTGTGTGTGTGTGTCACTTTTCCTGGGGAAGAGACAATGCCAGGATGCACTATGGGAAGAAGACAAGCCAGCAGAGGAAGTGTGATACTCTGGGCAGTGTTCTGCTGGGAAACCTTGGGTCCTGGCATTCATGTTTTAAAGTTATGGCTGATCGATGTATATCATTACATTAGCCATTAGAACATCAAAATTTCATTAATTAGCCATGAAACTTTAATCAGGACATGTGAGCATGTCCGTAAGCTTTATGCATTTTAGTGCATCTACCTGTAATCTGAGCCATCTTACCTTTTAAAAATATGAATGTTTCTGTCTGACCCAGTAAAACGGTAGTAAAGCTTAATAGTAAGCTTAAAAGTTAGCTTCTCAATTGGTTTCCTCAGTTGGAGGCTCTGCTCTCTGAGAGACATGTCACTTACAAAGCAATACAAGGCAATGGGATCTCAAATCCACCAAAATTAGTCTACTGCTGTTGCCTAAATACAGACTGACATTTCATGCCATAGTCCCCAAACTTTGAAATGCCATCCTCCAAGTCATTTGTGACTGCATTTCATTCTCTCATTTTATGAGTAAACTTAAAACACACCTTTTTAACCCAATACATTTCCCTTTCTACTTCCTTCTAGTCTTCTTCTTACTTTGTGTTTGTGTGTACATTAACCTTGCGTATTAGAAAGGCGCAATATAATTGTGTGAAGCTGTTTTAATAGCCATTTAATTACTTATGAGAAGCAAAACTTAGTTGAACATAAGAAAGCAACACATTGAACTGCAGTTATACAAACCCCAGTTCCAGAAAAGTGCAGAAAAAGTGCATTTCTAAGAACGCAAAAAATGCAGTTTGTTAACTTGCTTTAACCTTTATTTAACAGAACAAATGACAAGTAAAAGATTTTCAGTGTTTTCAATGACAAACTTAAATCTTTTTATTCAATATAAACAAATTTAGAAATTGATGCCTGCAACACACAAGCTGGGACAGACTCATGTTTACCGCTGGGTCACATCACCTTTCTTTTAATTATACTTTTTAATCATTTGGGAATTGAAGATACTAATTGTTGCAGTTTCGCAAGTGGAAGTTTTGCCCATTATTGCTGTGTATAAGACTTGAGTCCATCGTCTCTGTTGTCTGATTCTCCTCTTAACGATGCATTAATACATGTAGCTCCTGGGAAAAGACATTATCTCTCCAAAATACCAGTATAAGTATCTGCATCATGCAGTGGGCACTGATGCATCCCCATGCCATCACAGATGCTGCTTCTGTACTTTTTGTGGGTAACAGTCTGTATGGTCTTTTCTCACTTTGGCACATAGAATCTGATGTCAGTTTTTCACAAAAACAAGCTGAAACATGGACTTGTCTAACCACAGAACATGGTTCCACTGTCTTTCAGTCCATCTCAGATGACTTCAACCCCAGTGAACTCAGCAGCGTTTCTGTGAAAAATTTCCTCTTTGCATAATACACTTTCAGGTTGCATTTCCTGACGCAGTGGTGGACTGTGTTAAGCGACAATGATTCTCCAAAGTACTCCTAAGCCCATCCGGCTATGTCCATCATGATAGCATGATGGTTTCTCAAATAAAACTGCCTGGGGTCTTGATGGTCACACGCATTCAGCAGCTCTTTCCACCCTTGGCCTTTACGCACCGAGATTTCCCCTGACTCCCTGCAACCTTTCACTAAGAAACACTGTATTTAAACTGACTGACAATTCTCTCATGAGGTTTGGCACAAAGTGGTGAACCACGACCCATCCTTGCTTGCAAAGACTAAGCCTTTGATGGATGCTCCTTTTATGTTCAATCTTGATGACCCCACCTGTTAACAGTTCAACTGCTAATTGTGGAACCTTCCAGAATAGTTTTACTCGTATTACTTGTCTTATTTTGCCTCTGTCCCAACTTTTTTGTGTCATTTTCTATTTTATTTTTTATTTTTTTGATTTACAGGTTTGTCAGAGAAAACACTAGAATGTTTTCTTTGTATGTTTATCAGTTAAATAAAAGTTCAAATGATTTAACAAATTACAGTGTTTAGATTTGACTGCATTTTTAGAAAGTGTCACAACTTTTATGGGAATGGGTTTACAGCTTTGGATGTTACATAATGTTGTTGTGGTTGTTGAGATGTTACATAATCAGTGATGGGTGCAATGTTGCTCTATGATGAAAGCTTACCTGCCAGCCAGTTGTTAAAGAAGTGCTGCAACAGGGAGGCAGGCACACACACGATGCCAATGAGAAGGTCACTGAGGGATAGCGAGCAGATGAAGAAAGTGCTTGGGGACTGAACTGCTTTCTTACGGCACAGGAGGACCAGCACAGCCCCATTTCCAACCACAGCAAGGCAGAAGATGAGCACATAGAGGAGACCAAATACAGGTAGCAGTGCAGCTGGAAGCCTGGGCACAGCCACCAGAGGTGAGATGGAGTAGTGTTGGATGAACTGCCACCGAGAAAGGTTCGATACCTTTAGCATCATGTCCAACAAATCTGAAGTGAGGTTCATTTTTGATTTATGATCTCACGATCTCAGGGTTTTGGTCTAAGTCCAGATGAATGGAGTGAACATGATGAATGGAGGCCCAACAGCTTTGTACTCCTATTGTAGATGGTGTATGAGTCTATAATGCCTGAAAAACTAAAAAAAAACATATTTTTCAGAAAATAAGACAGCTCTTCTGTTTTGCTTTTGAATGTCCTCACCTCAACAGAAGAATGGGTTGTAGCTAACTGGTTTAACAATTAACCTATTATACTGTATAGAGAAAATATAGGAAACTTAGTGTGAAGTACATTATATTACCAAAAGTATTCACTTGCCCATCCAAGTCATTGAATTCAGGTGTTCCAATCACTTCCATGGCCACAGGTGTATAAAATCTAGCACCTGAATCAGTGGTCTCCAATCTTATATGAGAAGGGCCAGTGTGGTGCAGGTTTTCTTTCCAACCAAGCCGAAGCCGCACACTACTGAAAGTCAAGATCCACTGATTAGATCCACTGATTAAAAACAGGTGGAATGAGGTGTGGCTCTTGCTTGACTGGAAGGAAAACCTGCACCCACACCGTTCCTTTGTGGATAAAGACAGGTCGCGAACTTTCTGCAGAGTCAATTGCTCTAGACCTCCAAACTTCATGTGGCCTTCAGAATAACTCAAGCACAGTGCGTAGAGAGCTTCATGGAATGGGTTTCCATGGCCAAGCCTTCTCATCCAACATCAGTGTCTGGCCTCACAAATGCGCTTCTGGAAGAATGGTCAAAAATTCCCATAAACACACTCCTAAACCTTGTGGAAAGCCTTTCCAGAAGAGTTGAAGCTGTTATAGCCGCAAAGGGCCGACACCATATTAAACCCTATGGATTAAGAATGGGATGTCACTCAAGTTCTTATGCGTGTGAAGGCAGATGAGAGAATACTTTTGGTAATATAGTGTATCTATCATTTGCACATATTAAGCATTTAACTATGAAATCATTCCATCATTTCTGATGTTGTTGTATTTGCTTGGGTACAACAAATGGCCAAAAGTGTTACAGAAGCAAGTATATGCCGTACATTTTATTAAATACGATATAAGCTCATATGCATATAAAATAAATCTTCCCTAATTATACATATTCTAATACTCTGACATTAGATAAAATGTAGGAATTAATCCAGGCCATCTGGTAGCTTTGCTGCACTCAGAGCCAATTCCACACTGATTAATTGCACAAAATTGGAGAGGCTCAATAGTAAAATGGAATGGTAATGTACACTAAAACATTGCACTTCACACAGCTGGGTGTCCTTTTTCTAGTTAAGTCTTTTCACAAATGTTAAAACTCAAACATGAATGCACTTAAATGCACTGCAATGAGAGTGTGCATATACTGTACAAGCAAAAGGGGTATGCATGCATGATGGCTACTTTTTACACCTCTTTATGTATGCATGGGAAAATGTCATACATACATTTCAAGGCCCATTTTGTGCGTACTTAAAGTTATCACCTCTAAACACTTAGTCCTGATTATATGCACCACTCGTTTACTTCATATCCAAACAGAACAGGCAAAACTCTCTGACCTTAAATCTGACACCAGACAAAAAAAAATCTGTGCTCGTCTTTCTTTAGAGATACCTGTTTACAGATAATTGGTGTACTAATTAATAAGTTGTAGAGGTACAGGTAAAGTTTAGAAGACTATGGTACAAGTCCCTTTGAGATCATGGAAGACAATGGTGTACCGTAGTATTACAGACTGCTCATTCTTTGTTTCTGAGATCCTGTGCTATGAGCTGAAAAGATTAAAGTTTGAAGAGTTCAGTTCTAAATCCCTAATTTTGAGATGTCTCAGTAGCTATAATTACTAGACTATTTGAGTCCATGTGGATTATTATTTGTACCTTATTTTGTAACTTTTTCTATTCAGCAAGACAATTACCTTTGTCAGATTAGGGGAAAGATCTTATACCTAGTTAAAGTAAGAGCTGGTATGCTGGAACGGCAGATGTTTAGGCAAGGCAGACAACCCAAGGTTCCAGAAGACAATGCAATGACCACTCTTAGGTCTGAAATTGTCTTAAACATCACTAGCGACTCATGCTAGAACTGACTGTCCCATGAGAAGAATGGATAGAGGAGGCCATTGGGCAGAAGAGAGCCAAACATACCGAAGTGATTTTGTTGGAATGCTTAATCTACGCCCACTGAACTAATCATGCCTACAAGCTGCTCGATATCAACAGCGCCACAAAGAGGAAGATTATCCAGGACATCACAGACGTTGCTGAAATGGACTTTAGCTTGCTGTAGATCAGGATGAGTGAACTATTGTCTGTGAGGGCTGCGAATGCAGACTGTAAAGCAGGGAGAGAGTTGCGGAGAATGAGCAGGTAATGAGTGTTTGTCTACATCTGTGTATGGTTTATAGCGATCTATTTCGATGCATTTTCCCCTTCAAACATCTGGATGGTGTGATTTGATTTCATTTTTTTCTGTTTGTTTTTCTGTGTGCACTTGAAAAGGCTGTAAGGCTTGGCACTGAAAATTGGCAATTCATACAAGAGAACCAACTCTGCCCTTTCCACCTGCTACTTTCTGTGTCTTCATTCCTCCAACTGCATCAGAATTGTCCTGTATATATTAGGTATAAAAGCTATAATTAGTCATTATCTCTCCAGCCTCCCTTTTTCTTTCTGCTGAAGTTAATAAGGAAGAAAAGAGAGCTGATCACATTTCTTTACAGAAAGCTTCAACATAACAAGGAATTTCTTTGTTAAATAATGAAACATTTTAACCCACTTATTATTGCATATGTTTATATGATATAGAGTGGCTGCAGTACCGTTCCTTATAAAGTATTTGTTACTTTAGAAACCATAATGTGTTAGAATAAGCTGATTAATATAAACCTTTGATTTGCTTTTGGCATATAACCACTGAGCTATAGCATTTTAAAAATCTGGCAACTCCAAAAGTGCAAGAAGAGAATGCAGCATTTAAAGATTCTCTCCATCTATGGCACAGGAGCATCGAGCACAATTTTAAAGCGGGTATGTGTTTAAAAACTGAATTGATTATTGATTAAACAATCCAACAGTTTTCCCTCGGTATCAGAAATTCACACTTGCAAGTTTTTAGATAGATGTAGACATATTTATAGGTGTCTTGTTGTCTTTGCTAGAGCTAAATCGAACCCTAACTTGAACCTCAGTAATCAAAAAAGAACGTTTTTTTTTGTTTGCGGTAGTAACTGTACAAAAAAAAACTTTTCATGTCAGCTCATACTAAAGTGTTATGACAAAAAAGCATTTTATCACAAGGGGCATTTCCATGTGACTTGGGTTACATTTTTTGGTAAATTTAAAAGTTTTTTTTTTTTCTGTGTAACTCCCACATGTATACACTCTTAGACACCTTTTCTTGCATGCATGTGCCATTTGACATAAGGTATAAAATGGCTTTAAAAAGAGTAAG
>JAOVVH010000026.1:2068219-2081103 GCA_028566435.1 Scorpiodoras heckelii | reverse complement strand
TCCTGCAGGTAGCACTGCAGAATCTGTACACTCTGCTGCTCATCCAGACCCTGACACACACACACACACACACACACCCCAATTGAGGGATCATATCTGGGTATACTGACTTGTGGAGCAGAAATGGAAATTTGATTCAAGTGAATGTGTGTGTGTGTGTGTGTGTGTGTGTTACCAGAAGTTTGCTGACACGGAGTCCGAAATCTTTAAGAGACTGAGGAACATCTTTGTCTGCCTTTAACTTGCCTGCTGCTGAAGCGCTGCACACAAACACCCATCGAAGTTACACTAACACTATACAGAACATCATTACAGTCTGCACAGAGCTGTACACAAACGCAAACATTCACACTGCAAAACATGACTATGTAATATTTTAGGATAAATGAGATGACAGTTTAAAAGTACATAACAGCTGCAACTTTAGCTACACTAAGAAAAGCAATTTAAGTTCAACTCAATTATATTCCATTGAAACGGTCACAAAGCAATACAAAATATGGATCTTGTCATGTATATTATTTGTTACACATTAAGTAAGGAACAAAGCATGACGGAGGCGTTACCAGACCCAAGGTTGATTATTTTCTTAAAACCGCATGTCCCGAAGTGTTTCATTCCTCTCATACTACAAGGTTTATAACACACACTGCTGTCGCACCAAACAGGCGACACGTCTATCACAGTGGAACTGCATCTGTTATCTGGGAGTCGGATTGTGTTGCTAGTCTAATAAAATCTGAGAAAATGTCGGGAAGATTTTCTAGAAGCAGCTTTACCTGGGTGGTTTGTAGTACGCCAGGCCCTGCAACAATCGCTCTCCGTGTCGCTGTAACTCCGCCTGGATCTGGGACTGTTATACGAAAATGACGAGTGAGGGGAAAAAATATAAGAATTATGCAGAAAACAGTTTGGAAAATGATTCTGTCCTAGCACACCCAATTCAACTCATCGGTTATGTTATGGTTATACATTTACATTTATTGCATTTTTCAGACACCCTTATCCAGAGTGACTTACAGTTATCTCATTTATACAGCTGAGCAGTTGCAGGTTAAGGGCCTCGCTCAAGGGCCCAGCAGTGGCAGATTGGTGGTGCTGGGATTTGAACCCCTGACCTTTCGATCAGTAGTCCAACGTCTTAACCGCTGAGCTACCACTGCCCTAATTACACCAAAATATTAGTGGTGTACTTAGCAAAGTAGGAGGTTGGCGGCCGTGCTGATGTCACAGGAGGTGTTTTTATTGCTACCTCAGTTACATTAGCATTTAATAGAAGAAAAAGAAAAATTCGCTGATCTGTAACGTCAGCACATAATGGTCAGATTTCCCAAAAAAAAACAAAAGAGCAAAGCACTGCTTTTCTCTCTCACCGTTTTCCAGTGATGTTAAAGGTCATATTAATGAGAAATCCAACATAGGAGGAGTGGAGAAGCATATGTTGGACTCGAAAACGCAACACAGACTTCGCTTTGGCAAGTTAGTGATTTATAAGATGACACATGATGATGAAGATGATGATGACGACAGTGGTACTGACACAAGAAGAAGCTGAAGCTTTGGAAGCTGATCTATTTGAGTCAAGTGTACAGACGAGGAGGTGAAAGAGCTGGACAGACTAAAGGACTAAAGCGCTGCTGCAACAGTCTCTTTGGGTACAAGGATGCATTCCTACTTCCGCCACCACTGGAATGCTTTCGAACACAAAAATGCAATCATAAAATAAATCCGTCCAGCTGAAGATCACTTACGGACTTTAAATGTTCGCATACGGTACTATGCAAAAGTCCCGGGCGCGCTATTGTTTCTAGGTATAACTTTTGTTACTGATGTTTTTTTTTTTTTTAGGTCTGCATTATTGAGTCAGTACAAAAAGATTTTATATTTACAATCCTTACTGTTCCAACAAAGAAATGAAATGTTACACAGAAATGTTTGCGTGTCAGTAACGAAAGCAGAAGTGAAGAAGGTGACAAGCAGAAGCACACAGAGGGGTTTGAGTGAGGGGTGTTTATACTCTATAGGTGCTAGACGTCTGAGCAGACGGCTGATAATTCTATCAGCCTTACTGCAGAAAACACTTCCTGTTGCCTGCACAATAGCTGATGATGATGATGATGACGACGACGACGACGACGACGACGATCATGCTACGAACACTCTGTCCTAATGACACACAGCTTCTATCTAAAACGCAGCAAGCCTATAATATAAGATATGTGCTTTTCCATTACACCACTTTTCAGACAAAAAAAAAAAAAAAAAAAAAAATAAGGCTGCTGGGTTTTGAATGCACAAAAATGTTACCTTTTCCAACAAAAAATGAAAAGTTCACACCAAATTATTTGTACGTCAGGAACGAAAGCAACACATTACATAACGGACCACTTTTCCGACAAAAAACATAATGAAGGCTGCTGGATTTTGCGGGGGGGGGGGGGGCACACAAAGTAAGTGCGACGGTCAAAGTCTCCAGAAGAGCCGTGGCAGATTCTCCAAGACGCTCAGTCAAACTTAAAAGCTAATTTGCTTATAAAACTGCACACATCGTACCTGGGAACACCGTTTTTTAAAAAAAAGGCACGGCAAATATCGACTCCCTTTAGTTCATTACCGACCGTTTACTGCACTTTATAGTGTTTTCTTCTACGTAGAAACATCATTACTTTCGAAGGCTTCTTTGCTTTACAGCGAGTCTTTACATGTGCCTAAGACTTCTGTATCGTACTGTATATTAATCAGCTGGTAAGTTTCACTGATTGTATTTGGAGAATCGGATACAGCTCTTCTGGAGACTTTGAGTGTCACACTTACTTCGTTGACAGTCAAAGTCGAAGGGGAAAGCGAAGACCGGATGGATGTTTACTAACCGGTTCCCGAAGAGCTGATCTCCCCAGCAAGATGGTCCATAACTCCCGACTGCTTCTATAATGCCAGTGATAAAGCATTCATTAACATTGGGGTTTAGTAGCTACAACTGCAAATGGTGCACATTCATTACACATACAGTCAATAAAACTACACTCAAAGTTTCCAGTTGTCTAAGCAGCTGCTTTTCACTGAACTAATTATGCTAATAAGGAGGCAGATTTCAGTAACTAACTAGTTATAATACTCAGAAATCCATGATACATAAGCTAGATGCACCTTCTTCTTTAAACTTAATCATGTTAATGAGTGCATGGGTTATTTATTACTTCATATACAAAGAATACAGATCGATCGGGTGAAACCTTGCGTCACAATGCCTGCCAAGTCTCCCTCGAATCTACTCCATATCAAATATTTACATTTTTATTACACTTTCCGTACAACAATGAACTGATTTCAATTCTGTACTGCTTAGCTAACCTACTTATCCAACAGCTTCATTGTTAGCTTAAGCTTAGCTTTCGCCGGTTCACCGGCTCAATCCCAAATCTCTCACCACTACCTACACCCGTGCCCTACGTATCACGCAAAATCAATCGCGTCCCCTACGACCTATCTAGTGCCCTAGACGTCCAGTATCGTCATTTGTAATTTGGCCACCACGTTCCCTCCACCTTGTGGGTTACTCAGTTTCCAAGCACAGACCTGGGACAGACGTTACGACTTTCATGATCCGACAGAGCGTCAGTGCTGCGATTCGTAATTTAATACCTAAACAACGACATTTAAAACGTCGCAGCTTGAAATATACTAAAGTTTGTTTTTCTTTCATTTACCTGATACAAATCTCCGAGTCCGCCATATTCACCCCGACCAAGTGACCAATCAGAAGCGTGCCCTCTGCTCACGTCACGTTCTTGATTCCATTTCCGGAGTCCCTCTCCAATACATACATACATACATACATACATACATACATACATACATAGACATTTTAATTAAAACGATTTATTAAAATTAAATATGCTTTATGATAGGTTTTGTAATACCAACCCGTACTTTTTCCACCTGTGTTTCCACAAACCCCGCCTTCTTACGCGAAGGCTGTTGTTGTTGTTGTTGTTTTCAAAACAACGTACGCTGATCGAACGATTAATTTGCACCACAGCAACAAGTATTATCATATAAAGTACAATTTCGTAAATGTTTACCTGATTACTAGATTAAGCTGAATGATTTTAAACTGTCCAATCCGTGAGCCGGGTGTGAGTCTGAATTATTAGCCAATCATAACACGGAAAACCGGATCTCAGTAGCCAATCCTAGTGTAGAGGAGGTGGGACTTGTCTGAACGCTGATGGGTAGCAACACACACTGGTGCGCTAGAAGAAGCGAGCTCAAATATCACATACGATTATTTTCCTTGTTTTTTAATTTTAATCTGCATTTTAATTTGCATTTTCACACCGACATACAGGTAGGAGAATCCGCTTTTCTGATCCGATTATTTTATTAACCATAACGTCTTTTTCAGCTTTAATCATCAGCCTTCAATTCATCCATCCATGCTAGTAGTTAATACTAGTCCTGTAATATTAAAGCGACTGTCTGGCATTGTTACAGTTAACAAGGGCCATGCATGAGACAGATCCTGTATCACAAATGCACTTTTCATATCAGTTATTGATTATTTTTTAATCAAATTGTTATTATACTTGTCAAGGTTGCTTCACTGATGCCTGGTGTAATAATCAATGGCTTGCATTACAGCACAATAACATTGCCTTTAAAGGTGTAGTGGATCACTACAGAGTCCTTACTGTTATTTGTATGTCATTATATGAGACAAAGAAGATCTAAAAGCCAGACATGTCTGCTCTGATGACCTTAATGGTCTTTGATCATGCTTCTCCTTAATATATGGTCTCTTGACATGGCAAGACCTTTGGTTAGTCCAGCCTGAAATGCATTATGAATTACAGTGTAATCTTATAGCACAGCATTCTTCATCCCCACTCCTGCAGACTCACGGTTCTCGCAATACGGATGCAGAATGTTCACCAGGATCATCAGGGTGTCTGTGATTTTCAGGCATTGTTTATTTTGTTGCAATGGTGGATATCAAAATTATACACATATAAGTCAGGCGGCACGGCATGGTGGCACGGTGGTGTAGTGGTCAGCACAGTCGCCTCACGGCGAGACGATCCGGGTTCGATTCCCGTTCTGTCCGGGCCGTTCTGTGTGGAGTTTGCATGTTCTCCCCGTGCTTGTGTGGATTTCCTCCGGGTACTCCGGTTTCCTCCCACCGTCCAAAGACATGCATGTTAGGTTGATCGGTCACTCTGAATTGCCCGTAGGTTTGAATGTGTGTGCGAGTGTGTGTCGGCCATGCGATGGACTGGCGACCTGTCCATGGTGTACCCCGCCTTCGCCAGATGATGCTGGGACTGGCTCATGACCCTGGCCATCGGGCTAAAGTGGAAGATAATGGATGGATGGACATATAAGTCATGCACATCATTTATTAGTTTGTACAGTAATTCAGTGAGACTCTCATCAAGACTGTGAGATGGTTGAGAAACCCCGCTGTAGAGTACAGTAAAGTACAGTACAGTATGAATTAATTGTATGAATTTTCCTCAGAGGCCCAGTCCAAGATTTTTACTATACGCTATATACCCCAAAGCTCATCGACACCTGACCATCACACCCGTATGTGCTTTACAGATTTAGTCCCTCCTTTGCTCCACACTTCTGGGCAGTGGTAGCTCAATGTTTAAGACATTGGAGTACTGATCAGAAGCTCATGAGTTCAAATCCCAGCACCACCAAGCTGCCACCTTTGGGCCCTTGAGCAAGGCCCTTAACCCTCAACTACTCAGTTGTATACATGAGATAAATGCAAGTCAGTCTGGACAAGGGTGTCTGCCAAACGCCGTAAACGTAAATGTATTCTGGAAAGGTATTCCACTAGATTTTGGAGCGTGGATATGGGGATTTATGCTCATTCAGCCACAAGAGCATTAGTGAGGTCAGGCACTGATGTTAGCTGAAGAGGTTTGGGGAATGTCGGTCGACATTCCGGTTCATCCCAAAGCTGTTCGGTGGGATCGAAGGTCAGGGCTCCTGTGCAGGCCAATTGAGCTGTTCTGATCCAGACTCGGCTAACTATGTCTTCATGGACTTCACTGTGTCCAAAGAGGCATCGTCATCCTGGAACATGCTTGGGCACTTTGGTTCCAGTGAAGGAAGTTGCAGTGCTACAATACAATCGTGCTTCCGACAACTTTGTACCAGCAGTTTGGGGGAAGACCCACATACGAGTGTGGTTGGGTGTCTACAGACTTTTGACCATATTAGTGTAGGTTAATTAGCCTGTGTTAAATAAGCTATTTGCATTGCCAACATTGACTAGACCAAAGGTCAGGGTGCCAAGGCTCATGGTTGAGTCATGTGCGTTTAGCAATCGCCTGATTATTGCAGCAACGTCTTGACATTCCTCAGCGTTTTTGCCAGATGTAGACACTCCGTGTAAAAAAGTCTTAGTTTTGATTAAAGACTTGTTTTGTGTCCTTGTACAGCTGGTATCATTATAAAACATTATAAACAGCCTGCCAAGATGCCAAGTTGTACCTTTTAAGCTGTAACTTTTATCTGGAAATGTTGACCTTTAAATTTTTTAAGGTACATAAAAGGACCTTAGCAACAATTTAGTACCTCTTTTCTTTCTGAAAGTGTAGAAGTGAAACGGATATGCCACATGGAAATAATTCGACAGGAGTACGCATCTTGGGTTGCACCATTTGTTTTCAGCTTTACTTCTATATTTAGTTAAACCAAATCCATATAATCAGCTAATTAACCGAGCCTTGGTGAGTAGAGCAGGGATACAGTAAGGATTTTAAACTTTATATCAGTTTAAAAGTTATGTCTGAATTTTATGTCTCCGTAAAGCTGCTTTGGGACAACGTCCATCGTTAAAAGCACTTTAGAAATAGAATTGAATTGAATTCAGAGAAGGCAGGAACACGTTTGTTCAGTGCTAATTCATCCCACGTGTCAAAGATTTGATCTTATATTAAAAGTGAAGTATATTAAAGCCAGTGTGACTTAAGCTAGCTTTATACTGTGTGACTACAGTAGTTTTTTTTAATAAAATCTTGGTTAAGGTCTATAATATACTGAGCTATAACATATACTCAGTTTTAGAGTTTTTGAAGATCCTCTGGCGATAGACCCGTGATTAGAAAATTCCTACGTTCTGATTATGTCATCAGTCCAAAAAAAAAAAAAAACGGTAATAATAATGAGGTAATAATTTGTACATTTCACCACTGGCAATAATTTGTAGCTTTCCTGTGAGTTTCACCTACAGTACTGTGCAAAAATCTTAGGCACCCTATTGTTTTTAGGTACAACTTTTATTATAATTTCTTTTTTGAGTTCTGCATTATTGAGTCAGTACAGAAAGATTTTATATTTACAGAAATGTTTGTATGTCAGTAACGAAAGCAACACATAACACATAATGAAGGCTGCTGGGTTTTACATGCAATAAAAGAAGTAAGTGTGACAGTCAAAGTCTCCAGAAGAGCTGTTCCAGTTTCTCAGAAAAACTTAAAAGCTAATTTGCTTATAAAACTGCACACATTGTAACAGGGAACACTGTTTAAGAAAAAGACACATGAAATACTGACTTCCTTTAGTTTGTTACTGTTTACTGAACGTTATAGTGTTTTCTTTTATGTAGAAACATATTTGTTATTTTCGAAGGCATCTTTGCTTTAGAGAAAGTCTTTGCATGTGTCGAAGACTTCTGCATCGTACTGTACAGTAATTAGCTGGTAAGTTTTTCTGAGCATCTTGGAGAATCTGCCACAGCTCTTCTGGAGACTTTGACTGTCACACTTACTTCTTGTTTTTGTATGCAAAACGTAGCAGCCTTTATCGTTTTTTTTTTTTTGTGTAGCATTTAATTTTTTCATTGGAAAAGTAATGTTTGGAAATATAAAATCTTTTTGTACTGACTGAATAAAGCAGAACTCAAAAAAATCAATAACAAAAAGTGTAACTAAAAAAAATAGGGTGTCTAAGACATTTGGACAGTACTTTAAATCAAGGCCATTCTCTTATTGGTGGTGTGTAAATGAGTTTTTCTCTTTTTTTCTTATAGTTTATGTGTGAATTACTAAATGATTTATTTGGTGGATGAATCTAATATTGAGTACAAAGGTGGGAAAATCTGACATCAGAAGACACAGCTGATATTATCATTGACATATACTTGGAAAAAGGGTAATATGAAAACAAAAGGTTTGTTTCAAATAAGTGAAAAACAATAAAGAAATGAATAAATTCATTCAGTCATGTCCATTCTTGCGATGTTAGAAAACTCATAGCACACAAAACTGTCATGACTGTTAGTTTGCTGGTTAAATAATTTAGCTAAAAAGTGCCTGGCATCACTTGTGTTTCAGCAGTTGAGGATATTTGAGTCCTTAGGATGAGTCCCGGCACACAACTAAAAATATATGTTTGTGAAAGAACCCTGTGTTCATATTTATGATTAGTCTAAACACATATTTAAAAAAAATATTGGCTTGTGTTTATTAGTAATCCATTTTGTACTGTGTTTCTTTTGAAGGTGGAGGGGACAATATTGAGGACCATGTCAACCATCATGAACCTTAGACCAAGATTCTGACTGATCCAAAAGCTGGAAGGTGCATCTCTTCTTCAAGGATCTCTTTTCTTCAAAGTCCTGTAATCATATTGCCCATCTTTTGGACGCAACTCGCAAATCATGCAGACGGATCCAGTGCTGGTAGAGTCGTTGGTGGTGTTCTCCATTGTCCTGTGTGTGCATGTGGCTTTGTGGAACCAACTGTCATGGTGTTGCATTGCTTTGGCTGTCCAGGCCTTCTACGTCCAGCACAAGTGGGATCGCCTCCTGAGAACAGGAGCAGCAGTCTTCCATTTCCGCCCTTCAGCCAACAGCGGCGTCTTGCCAGCCAGCATGCTGCTCCCGTTGCTCGGGCTCACTTTGCGGGGTCGCTGCGTCGCTGTGGGGAATGTCCACTTTGAGCGTTTCGCAATGGTGATCACAGTGACGGGGATGATGTTGGCACTGTTTTTGTCGCTCATTGCACTAGGAGTTACGCGCCCGGTGCCTAGCAACACCTGCGTGATTACGGGAATTGCTGCTAGCGCCATCCTCTACACGGTCAAACAGACACTGCTGGTTTCAGAGGTGATTGAGGTGCTGGAGGTGCTGCTGATTTTTGTCTACCTAAGCCTGATCCTGCTCTATCTCCTTCCTCGGTGCTTCACGCCCGGAGAAGCCCTGCTCATCCTGGGTGGCCTCAGCTTCATGATAAACCAGCTGATCAAGCGCTCGTTGAGTGCCAGTCCCAGTACCAACACAGACCCCCTTCATTTCTTCCTCCCTGTAGCCGTGGCGGGATTGGTCTTGCTTGGCCTTGTCTTTGCCCTTCTCTTCCTCTTTATGGAATCCGAATCATGGGCAGCATCTGCCTTTTTCCACGTCATGACAGCAGTACTTGGCTTGGGCTTGCTTGTTCCTTGGTTGTCCCTCCTCACTGGACACCACCCTTTCATCTGGATCTTAGAATTCCTCACTCATAGCAGTGCCCGTCTCTGGTTGTTGGCATACTGGACATTCCTGGTTTTGGCTGCAGTGATCGTGGTAGTGCATCAGAACACCCGGCGCCCAGAAGGCACCAAGAAGTACCAAGCCTCCACGGCTGTACGAAAGTACTTCCACTTCCTTATTGTGTTAACCTTCACCCCCGGATTGGCGCTCGATCGCCCTCTGCTGCACCTGGCAGCCGTTGTATGCCTGGCATTGTTCCTTTTCCTGGAATTGGTCCGGGTTTTCCGGATTCGCCCAATGGGCTCGCTTTTGCGCAGGTGGCTGGCTCTCTTTCTGGATGAAAGGGACTCTGGGCCACTCATCTTCACACACATCTACCTGCTTCTGGGAATTTCGATACCTGTTTGGATCTCGCAAGCGCCTTGCATGTCAAAAGGAGGAGTGGCAGGCGCCACGGGATTGGCACCCTACGCTGGCATCCTAGCCGTAGGGGTCGGAGACACTGTGGCGTCTATTTTTGGAAGCACAGCAGGTGAGATCCGATGGCCGGGCACCAAAAAGACTTTCGAGGGCACGGCGACCTCTGTGTTTGCACAGATCATCGCTGTGGCCATATTCCTGATAGCGGATACCAGCGTAAACTTAAACGCCAGCTACTCATGGGTGGTGGGCTCCATCGCTATGGTAGCCATGCTGGAGGCGTACACGTCCCAGATCGATAATCTTCTGTTGCCACTGTATTTATACGTCCTACTGATGTTATGAGCATGCACAAACACACCTGCACGTGCATTTCTACACGCTACATCGTACGCAAACGTTTTTAGGACTACACAAATACCGTACAGCGTCCTAAGGTTTGCACTCTTGCCTGTCAAGAACTGTTTTTTAATCTTCTAACTTCTTATGAAAGAATTTTTTTTAGTCGCAACATGTTTATTTTAATTGAGTGAAATCTGTGAAGATGAACGTGGATGATGAAAAACCTTCGGTGCTCTTTGGTGAGGTAAATAATCAATGAAGCACTGCATGAGGAGCTTCTATGTGTGTTCATTTGCCTGAAGCATATAGCCATATAACATCATAACAGTTTGAGGATAGGAAAATGAAGCACACGCCATTCATTTTACTATAAACAGCTCTGATATGTTTCTCAAATTCGAACATAGAGAAATCCAGCAAGTCTTCAAAACAAGCCACTCAATAATGTTTAAGTAATGTTGATTTCCTTTAAAACAGATAAACAACACTCTCAATGCCTATCAAAATCCATGTTCACATGCAGAAAATACACTTTGTGTGAGGATTTTGCTGCATATACAGTAGTACAACCTCTGTGCTTTATGATTGTGATTTCCACCAATTTAGTAACTAAACACTGGCCGATATACAGTACTGTGCAAAAGTCTTAGGCACCATGTTGTTTTTAGGTACAACTTTTTATTATAATTTTTTTTTTGAGTTCTGCGTTATTGAGTCGGTACAGATTTCCAAATGCTACTTTTCCAACAAAAAATTAAATGTTGCACAGAAATGTTTGCATGTCAGTAACAAAAGCAACACATTACATAACAGACCACTTTTCAGACAAAACACATAATGAAGGCTGCTGGGTTTTACGTGCAATAAAAGAAGTAAGTGTGACAGTCAAAGTCTCCAGAAGAGCTGTTACAGATTCTGCACGACACTCAGTAAAACTTAAAAACTAATTTGCTTATAAAACTGCACACACTGTACCAGGGAACACTGTTTAAGAAAAAAGACACATGAAATATTGACTTTCTTTAGTTTATTACTGTTTACTGAACTTTATAGTGTTTTCTTTTATGTAGAAACATATTTGTTATTTTCGAAGGCGTTACAGAAAGTCTTTGCATGTGCCTAAGACTTCTGCATCGTACTGTACGGTAATTGGCTGGTAAGTTTTACTGAGTGTCTTGGAGAATCTGCCACAGCTCTTCTGGAGACTTTGACTGTCACACTTGCTTCTCTTTTTGCATGTAAAACCCAGCAGCCTTCATTATGTTTTTTGACTGAAAAGTGGTCTGTTATGTAATGTTTTGCTTTTGTTACTGACATACAAAGATTTTTTGTGTGACGTTTCATTTTTTTGTTGGAAAAGTAACGTTTGGAAATATAAAATCTTTTTGTACTGACTGAATAACGCAGAACTAAAAAAAAACATCAAACCTGAAAACAATAGGATCCCTGAGACTTTTGCACAGTACTGTATATCGGCAAAACAATATACCAGACAGACTGTAATTTAGCGTGCTTACCCATGTGCAGTGTTTAGTACATTTGAATCCGTACTAATTGTTTGGCCTTCAGTCCCTATCTTTCTATTTCACAACAGGCTTTTTGATTCAGAAATAACAGTTCTTGTCAGAAGATTCAGACCTTTGGACCGATCTGAAAACACGTGCACTAATGTGCAGATGTACAATGTTAAGAGTAAGTACATGTATGCACGGCTTGCTATGTTGAAATGCTCTGGGGGAGAAATGACAATGACGATTGTCCCGGTGTATCCCTTAATTTATGTCTCCTTATAACACACAGTCATTCAGGAGTGAAAAGTGTAGCAGATGTAGTACGCAGGTTTACTTGTGTTCTTGCGTATCGAATTATTTATTATAAAATGCACAGAGAGGCACATGGCAGGTACGGTATTGAGCATGTTAGAATTTCATATTTCATTCATATTCTTAACATAATATTCTCTTTGGTTGACCAGTTTCTCAAAATATGTTTACCTATCCAAAGAGTGTATATTTATGGGAAATAAGTACATTAGGAGTGTCCTGGGGTTCAAATAATCTTGTACTTTTGTGTGATTTGAGAGCTTACACATACAGATCTATTATAACAAATCAGCTGATAATGTCAGTTCAGGAAAAAAAGGCACTAAGTTTAGGAGAATCTGTTAAACAGACTTTAAGGTGTATAAGCTTAAGATGTGATCGTGAATGATCTTTATGACCCTTTAAATATCACCACACACACACACACACAGAAACAGTACTGTCCTTAATATGCATGCAAATAAAAATACCTTTTCCAAGCAGAAGTATGTATCAATTGAGCCTATGAAGAACATGACTTTTTTTGTTTTCTTGTGTAATATCTATGGTTAGTATTAATCTTGTAAAGCAAGTGACTAAAGAACATTTTGTGTTGACTTTTCTCTACGCTCATTGTCTATTTTCTCAGTTCCACTTACCATATAGCTGCACTGTAGTCCGTCTGTTTCTCTACATACTTTGTTAGTCCCCTTTACTCTGTTCTCTAATGATTAAGACCCCCACAGGACCTGGTGGTGGTGATGGTGTGTTAGCGTGTGTTGTACTGGTGTGAGTGGATCAGACACAGCAGTGCTGCTGGAGTTTTTAAACAC
>JAOVVH010000026.1:2005870-2018092 GCA_028566435.1 Scorpiodoras heckelii | reverse complement strand
GTATTCGTACTCCATTCCCCCCCCCCCCCCATTTTCCATTTCATTGCGGAGTTACAATCGAATCCGGATCTTTCCAATATGGCGGAAGCGTTGACGTATGGACCTTTCCAATATGGCGCAAGCGCCTAATTATAGTAAAAGCGCCTCATCTAGCGTCAACCTGCTTATCATGAAAGGGGCTAGATACGCTTATCAATTCATCATGCAACGCAACACAGCAACCAAAACCAAAGCACCATGTTACCTAGACACATAGCGCCCTAAAAACATGTCTATTCTGGATTCTGGAAATGTCGAAACCTAACTGCGTTGGACACATCGTGACGTCTCGGTCACGTTTCGCGCACCTCGGTCCGCTCACTTCTTCGTTAGTTATTATCAGTGTTACAGGAGGAAGTGTCGTCATCAAACCGCACTCAGCTCACTGTATAGATCGCCTACGAGCAGTATTCACGAGGCCAGCGTTGTCCCGCCTACAAAGTGCACTAGGGTATGGATTCGGACAGAGCCGCATCCCAGAACGAGGGGCGGTTTGAGAAGGGCCCGATGCAGACTAGGTAACTAGGGTTAGACTCTGTGTTTGTTTTCGAGACCGGTGACAAGTTTCATGCTTTAATAAGGCAGCTGTTTGGTTGTTCAGAAGAAAGCGACGTCACAGCGCCATGGAGATCTGCGAGGATTTGAGTGAGGCTGAGCGGCATCGACCCTTTCTCATCGGGGTCAGTGGAGGAACCGCCAGCGGAAAGGTAGCGCTAGTTATCGCTAATTAACTTCCAGCTGAAGGTTGCTGACATTCACCTGAACGCCGTGTGGCGAACATGCACGGATTAACTAACTAACTAACTAACTAGCACGTCAGCAACATCTAACTAGTTAGCTAGAATGGTTAATGAGTAACACAGCTAACCTAGCTCCACGTTAGCATAGTTAGTTACTGCAACCTCTTTCTAGCGTGTCATTTAACTAGCATGCTAGCTAAATAGCCTCATAAATAAGGATAATATCTAGTGTTAGCTAACTAGCATGTCATGCTAGCGCAGTGTGTGTCAATGCTGGGCAACTGCTTTCAGGGGAAAGTATCGAGATGCGCGCTCAAGAGTTCCGTCGTGACGTAACGGCGTCATTTGCATATCGGCGGATCACTACGGAGATCAACAGTGTGATGCAGCACATTGCAAAAAACGCAGGTCTTGTTAGACTCTGAAGGGCTGCAGGATGTTTCTGAAAGCCCAGATCCATGATGCTGTCTGTCCTGATCAATTCAAGGAGAACATGAACACACACACACACACCGAGAGGAGCAAGGCCGGGGTTGTGAGTGTGCTGAGGATCTACTGGACTTTCAGTAGAACAAGGACACGACGACAGACTGGATCTGCTTTCTGGAAATGATTTACAGTGTAATCATTAATCTCAGAAATCTCCTCACGTCTACATCTTGTCTAACTTTCGTAGCTATAAATCCATGTTCATTTTGATTCACATGTTTCTGAATGGGCGGCACGCTGGCGCAGTCCAAAGACATGCAGATTAGGTTAACTGGTGTCTCTAAAGTGCCCCTAGTGAGAGAGAGTGTGTGTGTGTGTGTGTGTGTGTGTGTGTGTGTGTGTGTGTCCTACGGTGGATTGATGCCCTGTCTAGGGCCGATCCTGCCTCGCGCCCTATTCCGCCGGTTATTCACCAGCTCTCCCGTGACCCCGGGGACAGGAATAAGCGGTTAAGATAATGAACTAGATCTGCATTTCCCGAAGGAAATACATAGTGCTTGAAAAGCGCCGAAGTCAGCGTATTGTGATGTCATCGATGTCCTATGGTGGGGTCACGTGACTGCAGGTGGCCCCATTCATTCCTATGGGAAATTTTTTATTTTTTAAACTCGAATTCATTAAAAAGAATAAACTCCAAAAATACGTAGCACACCACACAGTGCAATTGTTTACGATTATCTAAGAATAAGAATAATTATAATAATAATAATAATAAGAAGAAGAAGTATGTGGGATAACAATATAGCGCTTTTCAAGTAACTGTAACTAGATTTGTTATTTATTAAAAACTATAAATCACATCGACTCCAACAATACACAGCACACCACACAGCGCCAGTGTCTACACAGCAGTGTTTGAACGGTGTCTGTTCTTTATGCGGTTCGGGCTGAATTAATCGCAGAAAAGTGTGGAAGAATAAGAAAGCGGATAACAATATAGTGCTTGAAAAGAATGAATGAATGAATGTTGCTGAATTTATGTGAAAGTAGAAGACACACATTCTCATGTTTTCTCACTGAAAATAGGTACATTTCTGTAGGTGTCCTTGTCACAAAAGCAAAGTTTGAGGGAATTAATAACCATTTTCTATACTTTTGAATAATAAAAAGCAGTATTGTTTAAAAACAATACTTTTGTGCTGTACAGGTTTCTGTACAGGAGTCCAGGCGTTAACGTCTGTTGGAAAAGTCCGTTCCTAGGTTCTTTTTGTTAAATTAACTGTCATTAATGGGGTCTAAATAGTGTCTCGACTTTGCAACATGACCATGAAATCTGATTTTAAATGGATATTCCTAGGGTCGTCGTCTTCTTTATATTTTTTATTTAGGATTTTTTTTCCCTGATTTTCTCCCTAATTTAGTGTGTCCAATTCCCACCCATTGGTATTCCCCCATGCCACACGACGGGCTGCCAGTCAGGGAGGGCGAAGCTATCGTACATGCTTCCTCCGAAACATGCGACGCAGGCCGCCACATCTTTTTCGAGCTGCTGCTCATGCAACCTCCAGGAGCGGTGTAACGCACTCGGAGGAAAGCGCTCCCGCCCACCTTCTGTATGCATGAGCTCACAGATGCCCTGATTGGACAGTGTCGCTCTGACTGACATGGGAGAGAGCGTATGCTGCCCCTCCACCCTGAGAGCACGGCCAATTTGCTCTCTCCCAGCTATGGGCAGCTATAGCATCAACCGGGTTCGAACTAGCGATCTCCAATCACCAATTCGGTCTAAACAGTGGCTAGGTTTTGCAACAGAGCCATGAAATGTTAGTTTTAATAGATATTTCTAGATTACTTTTAAAAAAAAAAATAAAAATAATAATTATAAAGTCACTAATGGAGTCTTAAACAGTGGCTAGACCTTGCAACCAGGCCAGGCAAATCTTATTTTTAATAGATATAAAAATCATTAGTGTTGGCACATTGAGGAATAAAACACTTTGGGTTATGCTGCTGTTATTTTGGGGCAGTTTACAGTCCTCCACTTTGTGTCACCCCATCACTGATTCTTTTCCTGTAACAGCACACCAGTCATGTTTTGATCCCTATGTAAATGTAAGCTACCCTAAAAGGGATCTTGCGTCTGTCTTTTCAGTTTGAATGAACGGTCAGTAAAATGCTCTCTCTTTGCCAGTCCACGGTGTGTGCGAAGATCATGGAGTTGCTGGGCCAGAACAAGGTGGACCATCACCAGAGGAAAGTGACCATCGTAAGCCAGGACAGTTTCTACCGAGTGCTCACTCCAGAACAGAAGGCAAAAGCTCTCAAAGGGCAGTACAACTTCGACCATCCAGGTAAACTGACGTACAACATTTACAGATTCTCACACCATCATGGGCCGAATGGGAAAATCATACGAGGCTCAGACCAAGCAAGGGCAGTTGATCTACATGAGACTAGTAGTAATAAAGGCTCTAATATAGCTGTTATTACATAAATAAAAGTGTAGTATTACATGTGTTAAGTATAATATATAGTAGTGTAGTATTTTTTCCCTTTTCTTTTTAATGAAACTGTAAGTAGGTTTACAGTGGTTTCAAAGTAAGCACACGCTGGTGGATGCTACAGTGAACGTGACAAAGCGAACACATCATCTTAGTTTGGAGAGAGAGAGAGAGAGAGATTTGGTGAAGTTTGGCTTAAGCAGCAGTCTGACTAAAACGTTCAACTTGTGAAAAACAGCAGTTCTGAAATGCAAAGAATTTGCCTCCTGGCTGATTTTGCTTTATGCCAAGTTTGACTGTCTGACCTTTGTATTGGTGAAATGAAAAAACCATGGTCAGAGGAGCACAGAACTGAAGCAAAGGTTAAGGAAGAACCCTGAGTTATTGGCATTTTTAAGGAAAATGTATAGACAGCATGTAGAATGCAACACAGTGTAGAAAACAACACATTACGTAACAGACCACTTTTCAGACAACAAAGATAATGAAGGCTGCTGGGTTTCGCATGCAAAAAAAAGAAGTAAGTGTGACAGTCAAAGTCTCCAGAAGAACTGTGGCAGATTCTCCAAGACACTCAGTAAAACTTACCAGCTAATTACTGTACAGTACGATGTAGAAGTCTTAGGCACATGCATCTAAGACTCGCTGTAAAGCAAAGATGCTTTCGAAAGTAATGAAGATGTTTCTAGATAAAAGAAAACACTAGAAAGTGCAGTAAACAGTAATAAACTAAAGGAAGTTCATATTTGGTGTGTCTTTTTCTTAAACAGTGTTCCCAGGTACAATGTGTACAGATTTATAAAGAAATTAGCTTTTAGGTTTTACTGAGCGTCTGGGGGAGAATCTGAACTAAAAAAAAACCCCAACGGTAACAAGTTTTACCTAAAAACAATAGGGTGCCTAAGACTTTGTTTGGTTTTTAACATCATTATCAGAATCAGTTGCTATACATGACAAGCACAAGGTTACATCGATACACAAGTCTTTCATCAGTACACAAGTTCAACTTTCAAGCACAGTCATGGGGCAATTTTGTATGTCCAGTTCACCTAACTTGCATGTCTTTGGACTGTGGGAGGAAACCGGCGTACCCGGAGTAAACCCAGGACATACAGACTCCTCACAGAAAGGACCCAGACCCAACCCCACTTGGGGATCGAACCCAGGACCTTCTTGCCTTGAGGCAACTTTTGCACAGTACTGCATATGCGTTTGAACATAAAGGGTACCTCAAGTGCATTTACTTCTGCAAAAACAGATTTATGAGCCTGCTCTGGAGAGAGTAACAAACAGTTTTACATTTAGGGCTCATATAGTTCATATAGTTGAAACTGTTGACAGTGCGAAGGGTTTCCCAGGCCAGCACACATATATACTGTTATTACAGTGTTATTACAGATGTTTGACTAAGTTTATACTACAGTGTTACTTGTTCATTTCTTTTCGATATATCTGTGAAAACTGTAGGTCTGGTATGATTATCTGTGTCCTGTCTGTCTCACTAGATGCGTTCGATACAGAGTTGATGTGCCAGACACTGAAGGACATTGTAGAAGGGAAGGTTGTGGAGATTCCAACATACGACTTCATCACACATTCCAGGTGAGCGATCGCTAAGGCCAGAATATTTCGATTATATTCGTTTTTTTAAAAAAGCACACGTGATCAGTTTTGGTTTTTAGGCACGTGACAATAATTAGATCACTACTGTATCAGGTCTGTCCGGAAAGTAAAGAGAATGATTAAAATAAAAAAGGATTTATTAAAGAAATTTACAATTGAATATTGTCATCTTCAGACAGACTTAAAGCAGCTCTGAATTTCATAAGTCTGGTATTAACGTAAGAGAAGTCTGAAAAAGTAGCCTGGTCTGATTCATGAGCAACAACATGAGTTGTTTTCTTAAAGCCGCTTGAAATGAAATGGTCATTATTACTGGTCTACAAAGTCATTCAGCCATTTCCTTAATGATGCAGTCCAGTGTCTCCCTTGAACCTTTCTCTTGGCCATGAATTTGCCACGATTACCCGCCCATTGTGGGTGAGATTGGTGACCCTTGACCTTCCTCTGAGTTTAAAGGAATTAAAGCTGCCATGTGAAAGCATAGTTGTTGCTGTGGCAGCCGTCATTTATTCAAGTTTATTTGTCATTTGCATGAAAGTTAGCAAGAAGTGCGCATTGAAATATGTATTGTGAGACTCAGGAACTCAACAAATGTGCAAACACTGAAATATAGCCTATGCAAAATACATAGCAACATCACCTATGCTGCGTTCGCCAGTGTGTATATAAAGCGATAGACATCTATGGAAGCTTCTGGAGCTGTTTACGCCATGAGAATTTTAATAATAGTTGGAGCTCATGAGATGGGTCATAGCATTTCGGAGGTAGAAGCAAAATTTGGATTTTCACGTCTGAGCATTTCACGGGTGAACCGTGACTACAAGAACGTGTGGCTGTAAAAAGACTCTGGGTGAATGTGACCAGTGTCGGCTGCCAAGAATCGTTTCACGTGATAGGTGTACATCACCGCCTCTAGTAACATCAGAATTCAATGCTGGGGCCTCAACAAACATCAGCGCGAGGACTGTACAACATTCCCGCCAAGATCCCATGGGGGGTCCTACCAAGATTTGACTGCTATACCAGTTTTTCTGGTATACACAGAAGGAAAAGGAAAGAAATGTGCACTGTGTAAAGTGCAGAAATGCCTAGACACTAAATGTAAATAATGACTAAGGGTGTGTTCAGACTTGTCAGCTTTGGCTGGATTAAGACAAACCCTGGTGCGATTGCTCTGTTAATGCGGTTCATTAGAGGAAGTATGAACGCTTCCTTTCGAATAAGCGGACCGTGATCACCTGAGCAGGTGTGGTCTCGGTCCTTTTCTGAACGTATTCAGGTACGGTTCATATGACGTCTGAACACAATACGGAACAAACACAGGACGTGATGTCAGAAGATGCGACACTAACACGCCGTGAGAGAAAAGAGTGCATTGAAAACAAAAATGTCTGGACTCCTTTATCCATTTTACCACCACCTGCTGTGTTTTCATTTGGTAAAAATACCACCAGGTGTAAACAACCCCGATAAATGCATTAAGCCCCCCCATATAGTGCACTGTTCTGATAACCGGCTTATAAATTATACGACATACTTGCATCATACGTCACTTACTTTTAAAAAAAAAAAAAAGCGTATTTTGGTTGGATTGTAAATTTGTGAGTGTGAACGCTAAGCAAACCAGGACTAAAATGTAACAATGCATCATTTTCTTGTTTGGTCCAGAACAAGCGAGCTGAACTACAAGCATAAACAGTGTTTTATGTGCAGTGATTCACGTGCACATGTTGACCAGTAGTTCAGAAAGAAGTGTATATGAATCACTGCACATACAACGCTGTTTATAATTAGTCATTGTTTGACATTTAGCATCTAAACATTTCGGCACTTTACACATCGCACGTTTCCGTTTTCCTTTCTCTGTGTAATGTTAATAATCTAAAATGCATTTAAAAACGAGTGTAAATGATTTTGGTTGCCTTTTAAAGCTTGAATACGGATACAGAATTAATGAAAGGACAAGGGGAAAGTCAAGATGTAATTCATACAGATAAGCATATTATTAGCTCTTTTCACAAAACCCAAGATGTAAGGCTTCGACGTACATGTGTGTGTGTGTGTGTGTGTGTGTGTGTGTGTGTGAAGGTTAGAGGAGAAGATCTGTGTGTATCCAGCCGATGTCGTTCTGTTCGAGGGAATTCTGGTGTTCTACACACAGGAAGTAAGAGACATGTTCCATATGAAGCTGTTTGTGGATACAGATTCGGATGTACGTCTGTCACGCAGAGGTACACACACACACACACACACACACACACACACACACAAACACACACATAGATTTGGTTTACCTGATGCATGTAAGCATGTTCTTTGCTTCTCTGTCCCGCGTTGTGTGCAGTTCTTCGAGACATGAGGCGAGGTCGTGACTTGGAACAGATCCTTACACAATACACCACTTTCGTTAAACCAGCCTTCGAGGAGTTCTGCTTACCAGTGAGAAAACACACACACACACACACACACGCACGCACACACACACACACACGAATTGAATAATGAAATGCTGATTGTAAATAAATGTTTATATCCATTCTTTTTCCTTTATACACTTTCTTTCAGACCAAGAAATATGCGGATGTGATAATACCTCGTGGAGTAGACAACATGGGTAAGTGGGGGGAAAAAAAGAAACATCTGTACAAAGAAAGCAGTCGTCAGGGCACTGAAACACAGCTGATTACCCCGACGACCCATTTTCCCTTTCGTCTCTTGTACTTTTGACATACCTGCTCTCTCGCTTTCTCTTTAATTTCCTTCCTTTCCCATTTGTCAGTATTTTTGTCTATTTCCTGTTGTCATTTTCTTATTTTCCTTTCATATTTGTCCCTTGTTTTCCTACCACGTTGTTCACCATTTTGTTCTCTCTCTCTCTCTCTCTCTCTCTCTCTCTCTCTGTCTCTCTCAGTGGCGATTAATTTGATCGTGCAGCACATCCAAGACATCCTAAGCGGCGATATCTGCAAGTGGCAAAGAGGAACCGCTAACGGACACCCCCCCGAGCGGACCTTTAAAAGGGGCATGGACGAAGCGAGAGAGGGCGCAGACGGAGGAAGTTCCGCTCCCGCAAAACGCCCCCTCCTGGAACCCAGCACGCGGCCACATTAGCACCCAGACACAGACAGAGGAACGAGCTTTGAAACTTGAAAGGTAGAAAAAATGACGCATGCTTCCAATCACGTGTAAATACACATGTGCGCGTGAACACGCAAACATTTCAGTGAGTGTTATGATGCAGTATGTGACTGTGTCCTACTGTTCATGAAGATAAACAGGAAGTGAATGCTTTTAAAAATTTTTTCTTTTTTAAATGCTGGTTAAAGAAGTCAATTCTGTGAAAAGCTGTATTCATATCAGTGTTTAAGTGTAAATATACAGTATATGTACACAGGGTGTGATTTGTTAAAAAAAAAAACAACAACAACAACAAATGGGGGACGTAATTATTAATTCATTTTAATTTCTGCATATTGGAATTGTAATAATAATACGTGTACTTGTTAAATGCAGTCAACATTTCCCAAAAGTGTAGCCTGTTACAACTTAAGCGCTGTTAGTCTGGCCGCTGTGGGGCGATGTTAGAGCGCCCCCTTGTGTCCATTTCACCACTCTATGGGCAGACTTCAGTGAGTGCTGTGAAATAGTGCGTCCAACGCTGATGTAACATTCCTTATCTATCAAAGCTCAAGATATTTAACTGGCCACTTAGTAAGAAAATGCAAATAATGTTAGCAAGCCTTTAACCAGTTAAACCAGCTAGCTAGATTACAGGGCTCAAAAAAACCATTGTTCTCATCTCACCCTGACATTCTGCTATCCTAAGCGACTGATCTGGTAGTTATAAGATACCCGATGTTAGTCGCAGTCGGTCGCATTTGCTACTAGGAGATTTCACTTGATAGCTTACATTAACAGGAGTTAGCCATCAAGCTAGCATTAGTGACACATTTTTTTGAACCTCCGCATTATAATAACCCATCCGTGCAGTGAGACACATTAGGGGGCAGTGAACACACGCGCCCCGAGCGGTGGGCAGCCCTAGCCAGCACCCGGGGAGCCATTGTGGGTTAGGTGCCATGCTCAAGGACACTTCAGCCGAGTCCTGAATCGAAGCCGGGACCGTCCAATCACGGGGCAGACACCATTAATGTTTTCGACTTGCCAACAACGTTTTGGAGAAACGTTATCTAACATTAGCTAACATCCAGTTTCTGCACCCGTGTGCGTTCAGGGGCAGAATCTCAGCTCTGTCATGTTGTCACCTCTAGTCACTTGTTATATGATCTGAGCAGGCTGTGCAATCAATGGTATTATTTATCTTCATGTGTTTGATCACTTAGATTGGCTGTTTGCCTTGTAACTGAGTCTGTCAACAAACCTAATGCTGTGGGAGAGTTTTGGGTTGGTTGGTTGGTTGGTGGGGTTTAATACCACTTCATCTCATCAGGCATTTCCTGGCAGGAAAGGTATTGTTTTATTTGAAGCTTGTTTTGGGGCTCTTAGTTTGGGGATCGGTTAAGAAGTTCAGTACTTTGTTTGCTTTATCTTTGTTGAAAATGTCACTTAGTTTATTTGACATCAGAACTTTTCGTTTTGCAGGTAGGTATTTTGGGCATCCAGCTAACAGATGTTTTATAGTGACAGTTCTTTTGCATTCTTCACATCGTGGAGGTTCTTCCCGGTTTAATAAACAGGAGTCCGTCAGTCTGGTCCAGTGCGACATCTAGAATAAGCTGCTTGGTCCCATCTGTTACTTATATATGATTTGGGACTGTAATCTATTTTGGGGTTGGGCTCGTACAGTTTGTTGCTTGTTTGGGTGCTCCATTCTCTTGTATGTATTTGAATAGTGGGGGCTTTATGTCTGTTGGTGGGAGTTTAGTTTGTCGTTTGGGCCTTTGATGTTTTTCTTGCCATCTGGTCCGCTTTTTCATTTCCAGCGCTCTGGAATCCTGCAGAATTTTCTATCAGATTGTTCTCTCGCAAGATTGTCTAGTTTGTCCAGAATGGTGTTAATGACAGGGTGATTACTGTCGAGTCCGAGCATGTCATGGTTTGACGTTGGACCGTTTTGGGAAGGTGGTGAAAAAGTTCGTTAGAACCCTCCACTATAAGACTCATGCACCCTGCTATAAATGTTAATGTTTGCCTACGGTCACTCTGCCTACTTACCATCTCAATGTTAACACATTTCCCCCATCCTAAATGACAGCAGATCTAATCTAAACCCATTAGTGGCTAGCATTAAATATGTCAAATTATGCTGCATATAGAATAATAATGCAGTTGACTGATGTAATGGAGTCATTTATTATTAATAGTAAATAATAAAAAAAGGTGCGCAAACTGTTACATCCACTAAACAGCTGAATGCCAGCGATTCAAGTCACGTAGTGTGAAAGCGTCAGGGTTCGAAAGTCGTGCAGTCCGCACTCGGTTGAACGTGCACGTATACACGTTTTAATATACCGGAAGCTAGTTGTACTAAATTGCACCATGTACAGTCATTGACAGGAAAGGAAATGCATTGATTTGATTCAGTCTGATGAAGCAAGGATAAAATGCATCAAGAGAAGAGCAGCGACAAAAAAATGAATGCCTAGAGAGGAGTTAGCAATAGCAGAGGCAGGGAAATTCCCCGTACCCCCAACACCCCCCGTCCTTTCCGCACCCAGTATATATGTACATATGTATATACACTTCGCATTAAAACTTACAGTGTGGTTCACAGAATAATAGGACAAAGGACCTTTATCTGTACAAGCATATAATTTTTGTAGATATATTTTGAGTCAATATTGAGATACGGTGGGATGAGGTGAAGTGGAGTGATGGCTATCATTTAAAACAGGGGTGTCCAAACCTTTTTCGGAGCTCATTGTCTCGTAGCTGAACGAACACGAATCCCCCCAGGTCCTCTAAAATCACTCTGATCATCCTACATAGGAGTTCATTCGCAGGTGTAGTCAGAGACAAAAACAAATCCTCTTGCAGATTAACTAAGTGTTAATACAGTCTGCTGCTGCTGCCACCGTGAGGTTAAAGGAACATTTGCGACACGTTGGCCAGCGGCCCACCTGTAATACAAGCAGATAGACGAGCCACATCACGGTTAACATCTGTCCACAGAGTGGATTTGGACTTTGGACCCCCCTGATTTAAAATAACCTTCTGCTTTAGGTTTTGTCTGAGAGAGATTGCATCAGTGTGTATTGTCATGACTGACATCTCATGCACTTTGTAAGTCCAAGTATGAAAATCTTATTTAGTGAACTATTTAGATTAAACATGTATAGCAATAGTTTGTCACTGAAGCACCTGAGCGTTATCACAGAGATCATTGTGGGGTGAAGCACTAGACTTCGGAGTTGTCCCGTTGAACCAGCTCGTTCATCATCGTTAAACTGGTTTTTATTGATTTTAAGACTGATTTTAAAGCAACTGTTATATTGACTTGATTTTGTACTTGCACTTAATTTTTATTTTCTAACAATCATAATGTAGCAGAGAATCTAGACTGTGCATTGTTTTCATTTCCTTAAAGCAAGAGTCTATAAATGAAGACCAAGCTGCCTCACCGATTAATGACACCTTGATCAGAGTGAATAATAAGTCATGTTCTCGTCTGTTTCATAAAATGTGAATGTTTTAAACTCATCATTCTTTTTTTAATATATGTCTGATTTTAAGCATTTTGAATAAAAAAAAACCTTGATGTGAAACTAATAAGTATTCTGATATTGTGCTTAAATTGACAAAACGGTAAAGCAGTTGTGCTATCATCGAGCCGTAATTAGCGTGATCTGATGTGCATCCTTCATTAGTTAGGTATTCACATTCATGTGCTGAAAGATAATTTCATTCATTCATTCATTCATTCATTCATT
>JAOVVH010000026.1:1878607-1889480 GCA_028566435.1 Scorpiodoras heckelii | reverse complement strand
ACACACACACACACACACACACACACACACACACACACACACACACACACACACACACACACACACACACCAGTGCCTTTCAGCTTGCACAGATCTGTCAGTTCACTGTATTATCAAGACCATTGGTAGGGCAGCCCAATTCCCAGTGAGCGCACACACACACACACACACACACACACACACACACACACACACACACACACACACACACACACACATTCTGCTATCGTGAATAACTAATAATAGAGTTGTGGTGCCAGTTCAGTGAATCTCTGAATTCATGTGCCTCTTCCTCTTTGTCCTCTCTCAGGTGCACAGGCTGGTACCTCCTCTGGCTCCAGTAAGTAAAGCTGTTCTTTAGCTTCAACTGGACTTTCGCAGCTTCTCGTTCTTTCCCTCAATACCTCACTTCTCTTTTTATTTGATGTTTGTTCCACCAACCCACCACCCCCTTTGTTCTCATTGCTTCATTTTTAATAGGCCATCTGTCTCATGTATTTCCTCAGCAGCAGCTCAGGAGCATAGACTGCAGTTCAGAGAGCGTGAGCGAGAAAGACAGCAAGACAGGGTTAAAAAGAAAGCTAGGGAAAGGGAATTGTGTGGGAAGAGATAGGAGATGGAAGGATGGGGTCGATCCCAGAGGGGTGGAACAGGAGGGGAGTGATTAGCAGCTCACTCTGAGGACACGCCCTCAGCTCTGGAAACACTTCACACATACACAGACAAACACACAGCTGGGGATAGTGTTCCTGTGGGATTTAATCAAGCTTGACATCATGGCTTTGGCACTGAAATAAACCGATTGGATAACTCAGAAATGTTCCAGAAGGTCTACAGGTCATTAGGCTTTGGTATTGATTTGTGGTTTTTAATAAGATTCTTTCCATGATATAAAAAAAATGATATCTCCCTGTCAACTGATGCAACGCCACATGTGCTACAGAGGAGGCTACCATGGCACACCTTAACAATGGTTACCATGACTACCACCTCCATTAGCACGCCCAATTGCACCTGTTTTAAGCACAATGGTTGAGGTAAAAGCTAAATGGATGAATCTGTTTGAGTGAGTGAGTGAGTGAGTGAGTGAGTGAGTGAGTGAGTGAGTGAGTGAGTGAGTGAGTGAGCGAGCGAGTGAGTGAGTGAGTTTAAACCCATAAATCATCCTCTTCGTTTTTCCCTTAGGTTGAAAGCAGGGTTTTTCAGTTCCAGTTCTCAGCCCCACTGCACTGCACAGTTTTTAGCTCTTGCTCCCAGCACACCTGCTCCAGCTCAGCAGTTAATGATCACCAGCCCTGTGTCAGTGCCTGCAGGTGTGTTGTGTGTCTATGAGCAGCAAAAGTTCAAAACAGTACAGTGAACCAAGTTCCACATGACTGGAGCTCAGAATCCCTGGTCTAAATGTCTGAGTGTACCAAACACACACCATGTGCACTGCATAGCAGGGATCCAGGACTAATGAGCTGAGCATAGGGTGTATATTAGTGTGTGAGGTTCTTCTAACACACTTCTAAGAGTGTATACTGTGAACTAAAGTATTGCTGAACTGCTACTGTTCCTCTTTACTCAAACACAGATACTGATAATGCAGCTCTGGACTTCACCAAAGGTGGGACAAGCTTGACCTTTAGAGCTTCTTGTAGTGTTGGGGCAAAGCTGTAGAAACACCAGATTGTTACGAAACAAATCACATTACTCCTCCTTTGCAATTAGATTTCAAGAGTGGTAGACATTTGCTGAGTGAGAATAATTGTGAACTGTAAAACAATGTATATACTGTACATTGCAAGACCTAGAAGCTGGACATACACTTACTGACCACTTTATTAGGACCACCTTCCTAATACTACGGATGAATGTTTGCTCTTAGAACGTCCTCGTTTCTTCATGTCATGGACTCTTGTGAGATTCTGGTCCATGTTGATATGATTGCATCACATAATTGCTGCAGATTTGTCAACTGCATATTCATGCTGCTTTTAGCAGGTCCCAAAGGGGCACTGGTGGATCAGGTGACTGGGGAAGCCATTCAAATACACTGAATTCATTGTCGTGTTTGAGAAACCAGTTTGAGATGACTTTATGATGCTGGAAGTATAAGTATTATAAGATGGATAAATTGTAGAAGTAAAGGAATGCAACAATAATACTCTGATACAGTGCTGTGAAAAATTTCTTCTATTTCTCCTAATTTGTCACATTTACATGTTTTAGATGATGCAGCAAATTTTAATATAAGATAAAGACAACAAGAGTAAACACAAAATGCAGCATTTAAATGATTGTTGCATTTACTGAAGATAAAGATTTATTAGGTTTATTCCACTAAACTGAATAACTGGTTGTGCCGCCTTTGAAAATGAGTCTTTTCCATCAATGTGGAGGAATTTTGGCCCACTCTTCTTTCCAGAATTGTTTTAAGTCGGTTACATTGGAAGCTTTTTGAGCATGAACTGGCTGTTTAAGGTCTTGCCACAGCATCAGTGGGATTCAGGTCATGACATTGAATTACCCACTTCAAAGCATTCATTTTGGTTTTTTTGAGCCATTCAGAGGTAGACTTGCTTGTGTTCTTAGGATCATTGTCCTGCTGTATAATCTAACTGAACTTGAGCTGTAGGTTATGAACTGACAGGCGGATATAACCCTTCGTGATTTTCTGATACAGAGCAGAATTCATGGTTCCATCAGTGATTACAAGTCATCCAGGTGCTGCAGAAACAAAGCAGCCCCAGATCATAACACTACCACCAACATACTGTTGGTGTGATATTCTTATGGTGAAATGTCATCTTAGCTTTATGTTTGAAAGTCTTGTGGGTCACCAAGATGCTTTTTGGCAAATGCGAGATGAGTCTTGTTGGTCAGAAGTGGTTTGCCCCTTGCAGCTCTCCTGTGGATGCCATTTTTGCCCAGCGTCTTTCTTATTGTGGATTTGTTTACAATGAACATAACTGAGGCAAGTCAGGCCTGCAGTTCTTTAGATGTTTAGATTTAGTTCAACTGGGTTTTGTCAAACATTGACAAAAGGCTAGCTGTTTCATCCTGCTGATGGCAAATTCTGACCCTACCTTCTGCATGTAGCAGCAGAAATCTCAATTCATCAGACTAGGTGGCATTTTCCTAATCTTCAGCTATCCGGTATCACTGAGTCTGTGATAAATGTAGCCTCCAATTCCCGTTCCTGTCTGACAGGAGTGGAACCTGAAGCGGCTTTCTGCCTTTGTAGCCAGTCAGCTTCAAGGTTTGCCATGTTGCAGATTCTGAGATGCTTTTCTGCTCAACCCTGTTTGTAATGAGTAGTTATTTGAATTACTGTAGCCTTCTTGTCAACTTGAACAGGACTTGCCATTGTCCTCTGACTTTTTTCAACAGCAGATCAGCAGTTTATAAAATACTCAATCCAGCCTGTCTGATACTAAGAACATCCCATGGTCCCTGAGTCCTTAAGTCCCTTAAACCACAATTTTGACATGAACATTAACTAATCTGAATTAACATGATAATTTTCATTGTGCTGCTGCTACGTGATTGGTTGTTTGGACAATAATAATTAGAAAATGTAATAAATTGTCACCATTTACATTTTAATGACCTCAGATTGACTAATTGGTCAGAGAATGTTATGTTTTCTACTGGGACTAAATTTCAGAGTAAGGCTTCATGGATTCATGGATGGCTTCTTGTTTAACTGAAAAGAATAGAGAAGAAAATTATGAGCACTATCTGCAGTCCTGTGATATCCATAGTGGAGCAAACAACAGGGATTTCTGTTTATTGTTGCTAGCCTGTTATCCGTGGAGAGGTAAAACTGCTTACATAGTGAAAAACAAATTAAACCCTCTTATACCAGGGGAAGTGTTTTACATCAGCACAGAGGTGGATACTCTAGATGAGAGCATCCATTTCAATGCAAATGTGCCTTCGTAGACCCAAATGTATATGGATCCCCCAGTTAGTCTTCTCCCTAAAAGCAGACATTTTTTGCATCTCAATGCTAAGATAATAAATATATCCTGTTTAAAAAGACATATCTGAAATAAGCTTAAAAGCGCAGATAAAAGTGGCTCAGATAGAACGGCAGTCCTGAAAGACAGTGCTGCTCTAACATGGTTCCCTAATCTAAGTCACAAAGATATTTTCCTGATGAAAAGCAGTACTTGTAATTTTAGACAATAGACAGAGTTAACTGCTAGTAACTATCACAGATAATGGCTTTTTTCAGCAATTCATGAACTCAGGCATGTTTCCAAGAACATTATGTAGATTTACACAAGGGAACCTCGGCCTGTTTTAATTCCAGGATTATTATTCCAGGAAAATTTTTTTTTATTATTCCCACTTTATACTTTTTCTCTTTTTCAGAAAATACTAGGGTGTAGCTAGCCCAAACGAATGGGCTGTCGATAATGCAGGTATCACATACCTGCTAACAAGAGTCTACTGATGTTACGCCATGTTTGTGTGGCATTACAGTGGAGCATGTATTTGTTGTAGGATGTCATAAATGCTGGAGTGACAATCAGCAAAACTAGATTCAAAGCATAATGAGGATGATTGTTATTGCCCCGTCTAACTGGTTTAAATATGCAAGCATAAATGGCAACTCTCAAAAAACAGGAACTCATGCAGGAACTGTGCAATTTTCCCTCAGCAGAGTTCCAGTGCTATTTAATTCCTGAAATTCTGGAGCATGCCTATAGAGTGTATATGAACTGTGTCAGACTTTCCCTTACATGGTCAAGATTTGGAAGTCCCTTCATTTGACTGATTTACTTTTTAAAGCATCATACATTTATTTCTTGTTATATGTATCCCACTATCATGCGCATAAGTCCTGGTGCATCTGACATCAGAAAATACCTGCAAAATGGAGAAGAGGGATCGGTTCCTTACATAATTAACTTAAGAAATAAAATACAATGGGGCATGATGTTATAAAATAATCAACACTGGGGTGGTGTAATGTAACCTAATAGGTTGCCAACCCAAAGTTGTTTACTGAATGACACATCATACAAACTCTATTTCCAAAAAGTTGGGAGAGTTTCTAAAGAAAAAGCAGTAAAAACTGAAATCGGCAATTTCAATGCAAATGTGCCTTAACTTCATAGAGCCAAATGTATATGGATCCCCTGTTAGTCTTTTCCCTTAAAGCTTTCTTTGAAGCTTTATTTAACAGACAAAAGGACAAAGAAAAGATTTTCAGTGTATTCAATGACAAGCTTAATTCTATTTGTTAAACATAAACAAATTTAGAAATTGATGCCTGCAACACACTAAAAAAAAAAAGTTAGGACAGAGGCATGTTTACCACTGAGTCACATCACCTTTTCTTTTAGTTATTTAATCGTTTTTAATCTTTTGGGAATTGAAGATACTAATTGTTACAGTTTTGCAAGTCGAAGTTTTGCCCATTGTTGCCCAACAGTCTGTTGTATGATGTGCCATACATTATCTACAGGAGATCTGGACTGCAGGCAGGCCTATGGCATAATCTCCCACAAGCAGTGCTCTTTACTCTTTACAGCACTATGTCACACACTGGAACTCCTTACAGCACTACATCATATAATATCAACAACTATGGATCTTCAGCTGCTATAAGAAGAAACTAGCACAGTATTCTTAGTGCAGAAATCATGCAGAGGCGTAGAGACCAAGAAGGACATTGACAGAGGACGCAAGGAAGAGAAAGAGATAGACTAACCGGGCAAGAGACTGGACAAGAGCAGTGTTGCCTTCACATGCTATGGTAAATACAAGTTGCAGACATGGAAGTTACATATGAACACACCCAAGAACGCACATATGAAGTCATAATTTCAAGTGAGAATTTCAGAGATGATTTTGATACTGACATTTTGATCATTTTTCACACTAACCTTTCTCCAAGAAGCAGGGGAGAACAAATCTTTTGTCCACCATTTTTCATTCTGCTCTGACAACAAAGCACTTGTAAAAGAGTACTTGTAATTCTTACTTCATCAGGGGGAAGTAGCATCTTCCCACTACCACTTGAAGGCAGCATAAATCTCACACTGGCTTTTGCTTATTGGCAAGAACTAAAAGAGATTAAAAAGATGCAAGACAGATGCCGAGTTGGCCTTGCTGTTGGAATTATTAGCTGACTTGCTATATCTTGTGATGTTCTTGCTTGATGTTTGGCTGTGTTAGCAAAGTTCTCAACTTGCTACTTTTTGATCATAAGCCAAGTGAGCCCATTTCAACAGAGGTTTAGCTGCTAAATAGACATCTCAAGGTGATGTTAGCAAACTTGATTGATAACACACTCGGACATCAGTACTGGTAATAAGAGTCACATTTGTGTAAAATCCTGTAATATTACTCTGCCTTGTCAGTGACATGGTTCTTTCACATGTGATGTCTTTGCTGGTTCCATATCATTCAGCTTGTCAACAAATCCACGTGTATAGCTGTCCATGAGGGGAGATCAAAGCTGTAGGGGGACCCCAGTAGCAAAGAATACCAATTTTTGCCTAATGTTGCTTTAAAGGAACATTTTTATGTTGGTTACAAAGCACTGACACTAGAGAGTCGTTCCATAAATGTCTCCAAGCTTCATAATATAATAATTACACATATGTTATTATTTGTCAAATAGCATGTTTTTTATTAGGCTTAGATTATTTGGAGCGTCCAGCATGCAAGTCTGTCAATTTGCTGTTACTATAGAAATGAAAGTCTGTTAGAACGAGCACATTAATATCAAGCTGAGATTTGCCATCCAGCTGGAACTACTACCAGAGCTGCTGTTTTAGAAAATTAATCATGACCTTCTGAAAAATCAATGTTTCAACAGCGCTGTGTTATAAAATCATTGTTTTACCTTAAGCAGTAGTTTGAAGTCATACCTGATGCAGCTTTATCTCCAAAGTATTCCAATGAGACTAACAGACCTCAGGGGTTAACAAACCTTAGATTATGTACATAAATGTCCTGGCAATGTCCTGGCATTTAAAGCGCACCTCAAACCACTGGTTTATAACAACCTTGGTAGTTATCAAAGTGCTGCCTTCTGAACCGATAACTCATAAGACAGCTGAGTCAGCAAGTCACCAAAGCAGCTGTTTCAGTCACACCCATAGAGTGATGCCAGTTGTCCTCTGCAGAGAATTGTGGGAAGCCTCCTGCAAAAAGAAATAATAGTGCACACTTACGTAATTGGTTAAACAGCACCCGCATATTGAATGAAGCTGGGAGAGCTGGGACTTCTCATTAATGAAAGTGCGCAGAAGCATATAAACACTGCATAATCACAGAAACAGCACACACACAGAAAGAAAAACACTGATAAATGAGTAGTACATCGAGCCAAATGAATCAAACTTAATGTTATCTAAGGTGGACAGGATAAAAAGGAAGGATGATGGAGGGAAATGAAAAATGGAGGAGGGGAGAAGCAAGATTGAGCTTCACAAATCCTGGCAGGCAATGCAAGTGTGTGAAGGAAAAATGTGTAGATAACTGCATATACAGGTTGTGAACTAAGTGCTGCGATTGATGTGCTGTGCCAGACATAGGAAATAAAAGACTTCCTGATTTGTCCAGCTTTCATTTCTCTATAAATGTCAATAAGGATTTCATTACTTTACAAATAATCATTATATTATCTGTATTTTATTCTATAGCAGTGACTGTGTGTATGAGAGCTAAATAGTATTCATTAGGACCTGCTTTTGGAATCGAGTGCAAACGTGCACACATGCATAATTTGCTATTTGTAGAACAGCTGCTAGACCTGAACAATAACTAGTGTCCAGTGTCCAGACTTGTTAAAATAAATACTGTTCTTTAGGGCTGTTGGAAAACACTGCATTGCTCTAATATTCATATTATTTACATCAATTTTACAGAAAGAAAAATCCACACCTGAATGTTTTAACAGCCAATGTCCTTCCATTCGTCTTTTTTTGCATGCATCCAGTTATGTGCATTTCAGTTACATGTATTTTCCTCTGCTTGCTTTGGTCATGCCCACAGTACTTAACTTCAGAATGAAAGTGGGCTCATGAATGAGGTGTGATTTATTTAAAAGAGAAGTAAACTGAGTCACACCCTCTTGTAAATGTGGACTTCTGCATTTACTATGTAAATGTCATAAAAATTAATTCAACACATAAACCAAACTCTGAATTTGAAAATAAATGCAATAGGGAACATGGGAGATTACTGTGGCTACAATGCTTCCATTGTAGGTAGTTGATTGACATTTATATTTTGTATTTGTAATTAAAGTAATTATTTACAAGATTATTCACAACACCGTGTGATGTAAAACATTTTTTATTTTTATTGGTTAACAATGTGTAGAACCGTGATGTGTCAGGAGACAGGCTTGGGAAACTCAAAAAGGGGCTCATTTCATGAAATTTACATTCAATTTCCAGCAACTTTTATTTGTTTCTAGGCAGACAAACACACACACACACACACACACACACACACACATGCATACTCATGGCTCTGCACTGCTCCACTCTCTTTCAGGGCTGAACTCTCTTTGAAAGCATATGGACACATACACATGCGAGAATCATCTTGCTCCAGTTCAGCCTGCTTCTCTCTGTTCACAGACAGAGCTTGACCATGCACCCGCTACCACACAATGTCATATAGCGTTACAAGAAATATTATTGCAGTTTAAAATATAGGAATTTTTGAACTGTATTTGTACATGTATCATAGTGTTATAAGTGTTATAAGAATCATGCCCTTAGTCACTAAATATAATTCTATCAGAATACACATCTCCTGAATTTTCTTAGCAAAATGACCCATGAGTTGCTTGATTAATTAAATATTAAAAAATTGAAAAAGTATCCATCATATACTGTAAGTAATAATACAAGTTAGTATTTAATTCCATTTCCAATATTTACTCAGCATCTCAAATGTCGAAATTGCCATCTTGTGATATCTCATGTTGTGAACGTATTTAAATTTAAATACTGCATATTTTAAGTATTTAAAACATGAACGTAGTTTCGAGGGAAATTGACAGGCTGTTATACTGTGGAAGTATGTAAGAAACTACATCTGTATCTGTAAATTGTTTTGAGACATGGGGGGGGGCACGGTGGTGTAGTGGTTAGCACTGTCACCTCACAGTAAGACAATCTGGGCTCAATTCCCAGTCCGGGCCTTTCGGTGTGGAGTTTGCATGTTCTCCCCGTGCTTGTGTGGGTTTCCTATGGGTAGGTACTCCGGGTAGGTGTGAATGTGTGCGAGTGTGTGTTGGACATGCAATGGACTGGCAACCTGTCCATGGTGTACCCGCCTTCGCCCGATGACGCTGGGATGGTCTCCAGCCCCCTCATGGGTCGGGGTGACTAGTGGGATAAAGTGGAAGATAATGGATGGATGGAGGGACATCTGAGGGGGTTTTTCCTTGCCACCGTCACCATCGGCTTGCTCATTTGGGATAACAGTAAGGGATAATGCCTATAAATTAAGTCTGGATCTTATTTCTTTGTAAAGCTGCTTTGGGACACTTTAGAAATAAAATTAGATTTAATTAAATTGAATTGAATTTTCTAAGTGGCATAATGTTGGTCCAATTGGTTGCTTATTATTTTACAATTAATCTGGAATTCTTACCCTTTCAATATAAATTGGACAGACCTAATTTAAACCTTTTCTGAGGAAAAAGGCAAACTAATGAGGGAATAATGTCCTAGCAATAAAGTCCACCCTAGTGAATGTCCAGCCTACTGTGATAACTCTGTATTTCATGAGGTTTGCATGCTTAGGATGGCGATCTCAAGTCTTCCTTTCATTGCTTGCACTATGTGCACTACACACTGTGTACACTGTGGTGTAGCAGGCTGCAAGGTTTGGCCAGAAGGCCATTATTCAGATTTGCAAATTAGAATATTAACGCTGCACTTGTACAGTTCTCAGATTGCTCTGATGAGTAAATTAAGAGTGGTCATGTATCAGATTTTTATTTTGCAAGATGTTTGATATATATGATGCAATCTTTAGTACACTATATTCCCATGCTTGTGATTCTGAGCTTTATGTAAATACAATGACTTAACTGTGGTGAAATATACTGGAAATGAAAAAAGACAAACTTGAGGGATGATCAAAAGACAAAATGAACAGAAAACCAGAAAAGAGATGCTGAGAGAGCAATAAAAAGAGAAATAAAATGTTTATAAGGTTTTCGCTGAGTCAGCGAGTACTGTGGCCGAGAGGACAGAAATTGTTACAAAGTGTCACAGAAATAGGACTGAAAGAGTGCATTGTGGGAAATAAGTGTGTGCTCTGTGGTTGATTAAAAAAAATCAATTTTTAGGTGTCTTACCTATAGAAAGCTATAAAAGCTTTATTAAAAAAGAGTACAGTTATTTTGGTCAAGGCTGACCCACAGGAGAGATTGAACATCTGATATCAGATTTGGTATCATTCAGATAAGTTAGAGCATATGCACTTTCACAATTAGAAAAAATGCATTAGTACATATACTGTACATCCATTCAAATGTAGTTATACTTTCCTTTAAGCAAGTGTTTTTAATCAGTATATCACTAAGATCACTTAACTATTAGGGATGTTAATCTTTTTAATATACATCCTGATAACAATGTAAATGAAATGTAATAATAATATTTTATGTTGAAACCAATTGATCTGTGTTGGCAGTTATCTAAAAGTTAACTGCTTGGCTCAGAAGCCCTGCCAATGTATAACACTGGAGCTAGGGGAATTGAGAAGGGTCCAGTGTGTAATTCAGCATCTAGCAATTTAGCAATATCTATTATGTCCATTGCCAACCATTATGGTTTGCAGTACAGTAATCCATTTTTTATTTTCTATTGCACAATTTAGTTACTAAATATATATA
>JAOVVH010000026.1:1832850-1844063 GCA_028566435.1 Scorpiodoras heckelii | reverse complement strand
ATGTTTGAATAAATCCTTTTTCCATAGAAAAGGACGACTTCTATTTCTTTGTGTATTTCATTAAAATAGCCACGACATAGGGTTTCCTGCAGCACTTTATTGGCAAAGCGGCCACCTTGATGACGCTTTATTTCGGTTTTGGTTTCTTTTTATCTCCGCTTTAAAAAAAGTGCAGGTGCTGGGTAAATTTTTCATCAAAACATGGTTAAATTCAATACAAATACCAAAGATTTTTAAACATTTACCCCCCTGACAACAAATGGACCAATTTAAAATATTTCCACACAGCAGACATTATAGTCACGTCCTGTTACAAATTGTGCTCTCCACCTGCATGACCGCTGACGTAAAACAAATGATCGCCGATCACTAAAGCCGATTCTGATCTTTAAAAAAATGCCTTGATCGGCCCAGTTCCGATCTCTGATATCGGATCGGGTCTTCCCTACGATAAACAGTCTGGGGTTGATTCTAAAAGTTGCATTTGGACTTGGTAGCTGTTCATGGGAATTCTCAACATTCGTTCAAAAGAGGTGCTGATGCAAGTGAAGGAGGCCATGATCAGGCTGAAAAAAAACAAAAAAAACCCAGACCCATCAGAGACATAACAGAAACTTTAGGAGTGGTCAAATGAATAATTTGTACATTCTTAAAAAGAACTAAAGGCAGCTGCAATAAAGGCCTGGCAAAGTATCTCAAGGGAGGAAACTCCAAATTAGCTCAGAAAGCTTTATGTGATGTTTATGGGTTCCAGACTTCAGGCAGTCATTGACTGCAAAGGATCTGCATCTAAATATTACAAATAATCCCAATATTTATAGTTGATGGTTTGTCAAATCACTTTTGAGGCTGTGAAAGGAGGGGGGGTTAAATATGGCTATAATTCCCAAATGGTTAATGCAGTATTTTTGTTTAGCCACATGAATGAAAGCTGAAAGTCATTTGCTTCATTGTAAATCTATTCTGCTGGTCTACAGAAGCCAAAAGAAGGGTGGGGGGGGGTGTTAAATCAACATATACAATAACACATACCTCCTCCATTGCATAATACACTGGATCGCGACACACATCCAAAGTGAATGCTCATCTCATCTGGTTCATCGTTAGCATATGTACCAGTGTTCTTTGGCAGCCAGATGAGCACAAGGTCATCTTCTTTAGGATACAACTGCTGCATCTCCTGTTTAGCATTAAGGCTTGCTACACAATGTGACAAATGCATTTAAATCCAGTTATGTATATTGTATATGTGTAACAGTATCATACAAACAGCACAGAAAAATAATTCATCAAATGAATCAGCCAATCATATGAAGAACACTATATAACAGGCAGATACAGGTCAAGAGCTTTAATGTTCACATCAAACATCACAATAGGGGGAAAATGTGATCCGTGACCATGACATGCACAACATGTCAAACATTGAGGTGGATAGGCTACAGCACCAAACGACCACATGGAGTTCCACTCCTGTCAGCGAAACCGGGAATCTGAGGCTACACAGGGCACAAGCTCACAAAAACATCCGACAGAAGGATCAAAATATGCATACTGAAATGGTTTTAAAAAGTGGATACTTGAATTATTGCAAACTTCCTGTAAACATACACCAGTCTAGCAATTCTCCTCAGAAATGGCCAAGTAAAAAGGTGTTTCCACCTGCAGAATGGCCACTCTCTGAATGTTTTATAGTGCTTGAAACACACTATATTATCCCTCATTATTTTCTTCTTATTATTATTATTCTTTCACAGATTTCTGCAATTGATACAGCCCAAACCGCTTAACATACAGACATGGATGAAAACACCGTTGCGTAGATAATGTATGCTATGCATTTCTGGTGTCGATCCAATTAATGGTTTTTAATAAATTTAACTCAAAATAATAAAAATTTCCCATAGGAATGAATGGGGACCTTTTCAAGCACTATGTACTTCCTTCAGGAAATGCAAATCTAGTTTTGCTTTTCTTCCCCATCGGTTTAAACTCTAGACTTTGTTGGATATTATCATTTTCTGAAATACTCAAACCAGCCCATCTAGCACCAGCAACCATGCCATTGTCACTCATATTTTCCCCCATTTCTATTTAAATGTGAACAATAACTGAATTGGGTAATAGAATGAAGCGGATGTTCCTAATAAAGTGGTTGATGAGTATATCTAAATTCCAGCAAAACAATTCTTTGCAACAAGAAAACTTTGCTGCCAATTGTTGACAAATAGATGAATGCACCTGTGAAACTGGCACTGGCAATGCGATTGCTGTATTCAATTCCCTGGACCCTGAGTTCAATTCTGATTCTCCTATCATTAAGCCATTCATTGACCATCTACAGGAGGGGAGAGAAAAAAAATATAACTTCAAATGTACCATGAAAAATACAGTGAGGAAACAGGAGCTAAAAGAATAAACTAAAATTGATCTGACACAATATATACACTAAAGTGACATAAAAACTGGTACATATGCAGAATACACATCAACGCCACCTATGGACGTCATTGGTTGTGTCTGCCAGTGTGTATATAAAGCTAGAGACATCTATGGAAACTTCTAGATTTTTTATTTTTTTTTTTTCAATGTGGTTTTCGCTTGTGAAATGCATGAACATTTCAACGGTGTACAGTGACCATGATTCCAGCAAAACTGCAAACTTATGACAGCATTGTGGCCATAAAAAGGTACTAGGCGTGCAACACTGCCTCAAGTAACGTCGGAATTCAGTGCTGGTGCCTCAACAAACATCAGCATGAGCACTGTACAACGTTCACTCCAAGATCCCATGGGGGACCAACCAAGTATTAACTGCTACACCAGTTTTTCCTGGTACTTTAGTGTAGACAACATATGCAGACAAATTAATTCTAACAAACCATGAGAAAAAAGGTCATATATGAGTATTCTCTGTTCAATTCATTGCAGCTATAGTAATTTTTCTTAAGTCTTGTTTTGAGGGGTACAGGTTTATGGTAGTGTACACTGAAAGAGTAACACTCACCTCCTCAAATGTATTACTGAGCAGAAGTGGGTACAAGGTATTGAAGTAGTCCTGGTAGCTAGTGAACTTCGTTGGTACTTCCTTAAGGGGAAACGGACATAATTCTGGTGTTCCAAACATCTTGTAGTTCTCAAAGTAGCAGAACTTCCACTTTAAAATAGCCTGTTTCAGGTAGGACGGATGCAACATCTGAGTATTATCAGATCTTCGATCTTGATCCACTGTTGGTGTTCGTCTCACCGCAGATTCTGGTCTGGGATAGGTCTTATAGTAAGGTGCATGGGAAGCTGAGGTCGCATTAGAAACCTGATTTGAAGAGTGCATGGTCGGTCTGGGTGGAAGAGGCTGGCGAAATTCATGTAGTGGTGTGGATTTTGGAGGTGGCGCCGGCATTGCTGGCGGTGGTCGTGCAACTTTAGCCTTAGCAACATTAGCAGCAGGTGGAGGATTGGCTACTTTTCCCATCTCTTTGACTAAAGAGGCATTGCGGGAACTTGAAGTATAAATTTTGGTTGTAGAAGGCTTTGCTTTTTTCTGATTCTCAGTGGGCGTAGTAGGTTTTAAGAACAAATGGTCACTCGAAGAAGTCCCACTGGAGGCGTCAGGAAGTGACTTCTGAAGTGCGTTTCCGGATATTGGTTTAAGCGGCACACTTGTTTCTCCATCAGAAATATTTGGGTGGCTGCCATAGTCAATATCCTTGTGAACATTGCCTGCAATCATTAAGTTCTCACCACACTCTTCCTCCATTTGCTCCATTTGAGAGCACAACTCCATGTCTGTAGGCTCATTTTGTGTAAGGTATGTCCATTCATAATCATCATCATAATCACATTTTTCTGCCATGGAACCACTGGCACCTTCATTGTTTTGAAGGGAACTAATTTGTGTACTTGTCATGTTATCTGCCCTATCATTTCTTGCTTTTTGTGGCTCATCTGACAAATTATTATTGACTTGACAGGAATCCATTTTACTGTCCATCCTTCTTTCAGGATCAGGCTGAGAGCAGGGGAGGAAATAGTAATCATCCTCCTCATCTCTTGGCTCCTCCATAGTTTCAATTTCAGGTTTTGATTTGGCTAGGGTTTCTGGTACAGGACATTTGTTTGATTTGGCAACAGCTGTGGCCGAAGCTGACTTCTGGAGCATCTTGCGGCTCTGTCTGATGTACTGCAAATCTTGTGATGCAAGCAACTTCTTTCCTTTTTTCACACCAACCTTCTGCTGACGAACTCTTTTTGACTTCTGATGTGGCTCAGCATGCACATTCTGGCCATGTGATCGAAGTTTAGCCAATGAGTCCAAGGATCGCTGCGAAAACTCAAAAGCTTTCCGTTCCTTCTTTTTCAAACCCAGAAGCTCTGCTGGAGATTCCGGTTCAACACGTTTGCGAACCTTTTTTGGTGGAACTACAGCAGGGGTGGCTCTGGAATGGGCAATAGTAGAGGGTGATGAAACAGAGGATGAAGTCAGCATTGTGGAGGAACATAGTTTCACAGGGTTTTGAGATATGGTGTTATGTGACCTGCGATACTTGATTTTTTGACTAAGGGCTTCAATAATAGGAGGTTTTCTGGTTAACCATTTCTTGAAATCACTTTTTTCATTAGAACTTGGTTTAGGTGGCACTTGCATACTTGGTGGTGTTTGTTCCTGTGGCTGTTTACAGATTTGTGTCTCCACGTCCAGACAGGCTTTCTCAATGTCTTCATCTGTTATAGGCTGAGTCTCCATGGGCTCCACGGGCTCCACAGCATCATGATTAATGCATGCTTTGGGATCATTCCCAAGTTTGATGTCAATATGTGGCTCAATCCAGGCAGATGCCATGTCTTCTTGTGTTTCAAACTCAAATACTTGCGATTCACTCAAATCATCATAATCACGGCCTGGACTCCTATTAAATTCAAGGTCTAAAGTGGGCTCATGCGTTACTCTGTTCTCTAATACCTTTTTGTTTGAGGAAACATCGACTGGAATTGTGATTATTCTACTCTCTTTTGCACTGCTAGACAACGGTTTTGTCCTTATGTCCTCTTTGGCGGACTCATGAAATCTTTTCAGACGCCGCCGACGGACATCAAGGGGCTCATCATCATCATCAATCGATGTCTTTTTAGAGGGCATGGTAAGCCTGGCAGAGTCTGGGATCTTAGCCTGTGAGGTTGAAGGCTGAGGGTTTTCACTTGATGAATGTCCATGTAGCTCTTTTAAGCCACTGCATTTACCTTGATTGTTGTCAGTTTCAATTCTTCTCGTAGCAATGGCTTGTATCCTGGAAAGTTTCTGATCATCATTCAACATAGATCTGATTTTCTGTATTTTCCCCAAGTCTGGGTTTATGCTATTCACCTCAAGATCAGGTCCAAATTTTGAAATTGGTATTGGGCTGTAAGGTTCTTCCTTTACCTTACTTATTTTTTCATAGTCATTACAGGAACTTTTCTGACATTCCTCATTATCCCACGGTAGTTCATCCTTAAAATTAATTGCACCTCCCAGACCACTCGGACCGACTTCTGCATCTTTGGTTTGAAGCTGCTGCAGGGGCGGTGTCAGTGTGGAACTTGGGTAGGAAATGACATTTTCTGGGGGATCCAACGGTGGCGTTGGTGGAGCACATGGTGGAACTTCGTTTGAAACTGCAGGCCTTTGTGAGATTTCTTTTAAAATTTTGATTATGCATTTCTTAAGATTATCATATTCTAGTTTGGAAAGATTCCACCCTCTAGCAGAGACATCACGCAGGTGTCTGTTAATTAGATGCCGAAAATGTGCAGACTCTGGAACCGTTCTTTCACCTGCTTTCAACAGAGAGCGAATCAACTTCATGCAAGCTTGACTCATGGCACAAGAACCACCAGTCCCTGTACCAAAATGCGGAGCATTTAAATAGACCTTCCTCCTATCCTGAACTCTGGTATAACAAATGTCACCAGAAAGGGTAGCACACTGCATTACCAGATCTACCCATATATTGGTGAAGTATGACAGCATATCCATGCAGCCTTGATTTAGGTGCAGCTCAATTGTATCAACAAGGATGCGAATAAAGAACTCTGTGACTGTGTCGCAGGTGTCCGTCCGTCCCAACAACACATCCTTGTTGACATTTTCATCCAGATATTGGATAACTTGCCCAATGCAAATGCTATTAAGCACAGTACACTCCATGATAGAACGAACAAAAGGAATGAACCAAAGAAAGGTGCTCCCATATACACGCATGCCTTGGCCCAGTTCTGATTGTAAAACATTAACCAGGCAGCTCATTTCTTCAAAAATTGCATTGCCACTGGGGTCACTATTGCTGGATGAACAGTTGTTTGACTACAGGTCACAGCATGGAACAGAAAAAGGAGAGGCGGTTACAGATTTTGTTTACAAAATGGTAAAATACTTTACTACGCACCCATCAAGAATGCGGTAATTACTTATGCAATTTATGGTATGCAGATATGAAAAGATCATTGCCTTACTCTACTTGTTCTCTCTGTAGCATAACAGTCATACACAATTTGACTGCAGGATATGAGGTCATCATGATTCTCAGGTTCCACTTTCACTCTTGTCCTGAACACAATTGAAGAAAACAGAAAATATATCTGAGAATTAGAAAAATCTATTACTCAATAGCAAGTTAAAAAACTACCGTACGCTACAGCTACTCAACTTCAAGCACATTGCAGTATGACCTTATTACTAGTGCTGTCAAATTAATCGCGGTTAAAAAAAAATTAACGGCACTACAAATTTTAACACCAATTAAAAATGAAATAAATTACATAAACCAGCGGCGCCGTCAGCAAGCACAAACATTCCGAAACTGACGTTGCATTACTCGTTTTAGGCTGCTAGTGTCTCTAAACTGTTCCCTACACACTGCACAGGGTACAGAATCCCAAGGGCACTTCATAGGGAACGCCCGGCAACGTCAACAGCGGACAACCTCCGGATCACGCAGTCATTACAGCACTGGGCTGTATTTAGCATGACAAACAGCACTGTTCAGACTAATTTTATATGTTGTAGATACTTTTGAAATAAATGTGATGAAACGTCTATGAACTGTGGGTGATATATTTTAACTTTTTAATGTATGTTGTAGTTGGAACGTAATCTTTCTCTTCGGTTGCAACATGCCGCGTTACGCTAATTGGCGAATCGATGCCTTTAATTAAATTCCAACTCTAATCAGTATATCAGATGAACGAAGACAAAACTTTTTTTTATTAAAAAAAAAAAAACACAAATAAAAATGTATGTTAAAATCACAATTAATAAAATTAATTGCACGATTAACACAATTTTAAAAAAATGATCGCGTGGCAGCACTATTTATTACAGCAAAGTTACAGAGCCAGACAGCTGCATCATACCCTGTAGTTTTTGTTCTGATACTTTCAATTTCAGCTATGTAGCTGCCCGCTTTAGTGATGGCCCGGAAAACGTCTTGTGGTTCTATTTGACCCCAGATCTTCGAGCCCAGTCGGTCTAGGATGACCAAGAAACAGTGCAAAGCAGGCCAGAAAGGATCTGATATCAGGTCATCTGAAAACAAAGGAAAGGTGAAAATAGCAACATAAAACATCTAGCATTCATAGCATTTTCTAATGTTAGTCAAATAGCATTCTTTGTGAGCTTTCATTTCTTTAGCTATTCAGTTCATTTTCTAGATTTACCAGTGATGGCTAACAAATATTGTTGGGAAACGTTTGATTTCCTAACTTTAGTGTTTTCAAAATTAACCCATGTTTTACCTTCACAAGTGTGAAAGTAACTATTGTTGTATTTTTCACACCTCATGAAAAAGCAAGCAGCTGTCAGAGTCACCACAAATACTGACCAATAATCTGTCACAGATGATGTCCTAAGACATTATAATTATAACACATAATAACATTATAATGTCAATCAACAGACCCATAGTGAGCCTCAAGGGTATGACATAACATAGGCATATTAGTCTTTAAGACATCAGAGAACATGCTCAAATTTCATTATGATATGTCAGCAGAAAAGTCCAACATCAACTCAATTTTGTAGATGCATCACCCACAGAAAGACAAGAGTTTTATAAACAATTATAAAACATGCAAACATAAAATCACCTGCGATTGTGTTTTACCTTTATTAGAATCTGTCATTGTATTGATAATGCATTGGAGAATGCTGGCCTGCCCTTCTGGCCCCATTAATAAAGAGTCCATCGCCTGAGAGTCCAGCTGCATCAGCAACATACAGATGCCTGAAAAAGATATGAAGATTTTAGTGCTGAAGAATCATCTCTGCAGCCAACAGTTTCATCAAAGCTCTTCAATGCCACAAGACGACAAGCACATAATGTAGCACGATGCAGGCCTTGTGGATCTATGGGTTAGCCTAGGCGTAGGCACTTGATGTACATGTATGATGCACAGTATGTACATGTGCTGCTTGGGATTCACATTCTCCAAAGTTGAGGACACAAAAGGTTCCTCGATTCCTATCGGTCTGTGTCTGTCCAGTTGCATCACCGATTGGTTGACTCGGGTGTCCCTGATCAATAATGTGGAAATAAAAAAAAAAAAAATAAAATAGATGCCTGGTGTGATATGAAAAGCTAAGGGAGATCAGAGATTTGTGAGGATGTGAGGAATGGAGATAAACTACAGCTGCACCAGCTCAAACATCAGTTTACTTGTTAAATGAAGTTGAAATATTAAAGAATATTGCATATTAAGCCAAAGTTTATATATTAAACTAAATCCTGACAATGTTTTATTGTGAATAAATGAAGACTAAATTAATTATAATGTCAAACTTTTCAAGTCAATTTGGGCTGAAAACAAGAATAAGAATACAATGTAGAATCTACACATTTTTATAAACCGTTTTATATAGTTTCCTCTGGTTTATTAGCTACGGAGCCCCTAAGGGGTCATGAGTTTAAAAAAAATAAAAATAAATAAAAAAATAATAATAATATTTTACAGTTAGCCGCTTTGAGAACGCATCTCTAGGTTGAGGTTCAAAGAGAGAAAGAGTATGCTCAAATTATTAAAAGGTTCAGATCTCTGTATTATTATTATTGTTTTTAGCATTCGCAGTCCTGAAATCAATAATACAGGGATCTGAACCTTACTCTATGCAGCAATAAAGGGCAGAGTCCTGCCATTGTTCCCTTGTTCCTTTCCATCTTTATCAATGTTTATCATAGCTAACGAGCTAGGAGATCTTAACATTCAGCACCAGAGTTCAGAGCACTATGCATGAGAAGAGACAACCAAAAATACATTAAAAAGTTAAAATACTTCACCTACATTTCATAGACATTTCATCACATTTATTTCACCAGAAGATCAAAGCTTTGGAATGGTCCAGTCAGAGCCTAGACCTGAATCCAACTGAAAGTCTGTGGGGGGACCTGAAGAGGGCTGTGCACAGGAGATGCCCTCTGAATCTAACAGACTTTTGCAAGGAAGAGGGGGCAAAGATTGGCAAGACAAGATGTGCCATGCTGATAGACTCCTACCCAAAAAGACTGAATGCTGTCATACAATAAAAAAAAAAAAATGCTTCAACAATATTAGTGTAAGGGTGTACATATTTATGCAACCAAGATATTGTAAGTTTTTTATTTTTCCCCCTAAAAGATTGTTTTTCAATTGAACTGTACAGATTACAAGTCACATTAAAAAAGTGAAAAAGAAACAGCATACCTAGCCAGTAGTTTTTCTTATTATTGGAGTCATAGAGATGTGGAGGTAGCATATGAAGCTCGCCCGAGCTGTATGAGAGCTCCACATTTAGAAACTCGCCAGTGATTCCCAAATCAATTATCCTGAACATGCAGGCGAAGACCTCCTGAAGATCATAATAGTTATCTCTGTCCACCCTTCCCAACAACCGGGCAGTGGTTATTGCCCAGCGACGCACCTAAGAGAGGACAAGGACAAAAATGAAACAATTTAAGCAGATATTGTATACTAATAACCAAAATCATGTGGCACACCTGATGACCACACCCAGACATGCCTGTTGCACATCCTGCTCTAGTACCACGGGTATTAAAATACAGTCAGTTCACACTTTGCTGCTATAAATGTTTCCACTCTTTTTTGAAAACTTTTCACTAGATTTTAGAAGATGGCCAAGAGATTTGTGCCAAGAACGATATTAGAGTGTGATGGTCAGGTGTCTACAAAATTTTGGCCATATAATTAGTCTATAAGATGAACATTTTCTGCAACTCATGTCTTGCAGTGTTGGGAAGTGAAGGTGTCTGAACATCAAATTATTTTTCTGACCCGGTAGCACTGAAACAATTGTATATTTTTAACATGCACAATATTTTTTTTTCCTCCAATATGTCTTTCCTGCTTTCGGTTCACGTCAAAATCAAACCTAGAATCAGTTCACCAGTTCTGTGCATTGAAAAAGACTCGACAACAAAACTTGAGTTGAGTCCACAGGCTGAAAATGATCCACCTCTTGCACATATGCACACACCAAGCAAAATTTATTTAGAAAATGGTGGTTTTATTTTGTCTTTAGTTTAAATTGTTTGGTTGATATGAGCACTTAATATTCTCATGTTGTGACAGAATATCTGATAAATGTCAGAAATGTCATACTGTAGTTAGTTAGCCTAGTTAACAAGCTCTGTAGTAGTGCTGATTAAAATGCTACAGATAAATGTTTCTTATCTATTTAAAAACTAATCACATACATACACACACACCATATATATAAATAAAAGTGCTGTCAAATTAATGCGTTAACAAATGTGTTAAAGAATTAATCGCAATTTAAAAAATTACCGCCACTACAAATTTTAACGCAGATCGTAAATTAGTTAAATTAAATTACCAATCCAGCGCTGCCACAGCGAAACATTCCCAGATTGACCGTCATGTTACTCGTTTTAGGCTGCATTCCAGTCGCAAGTGTCCCTAATCTGTACGTCTGCTCCCTACAGGGGACAGGGTACAGAATCCCAAGGGCACTTCATAGGGAACTCTGTCACTAAAACGGCTCTATTTGAAACGCACTGCAACGTCATCAACAGCAGACAGCAGATTGGTTGTGTTCTACAAGATCGAACTTGGCTGTATTTAGCATGATAAACAACGCTGTTCAGACTCTGCTGTAGGCACTTTTGAAATAAATGTGATGAAACATCTATGAACTGTGGGTGATGTATTTTAACTTTTTAATGTAT
>JAOVVH010000026.1:1815756-1828932 GCA_028566435.1 Scorpiodoras heckelii | reverse complement strand
GTGCTCACTAACACAGATTTAGACAAATTTGTGAACAATATTTGAGAGAAAAAGGCCTTTTGTGTACATAGAAAAAAGTCTTAGATCTTAGAGTTCAGCTCATGAAAAATGGGAGCAAAAACAAAAGTGTTGCGTTTATATTTTTGTTCAGTATACCGGTATATAGAAGCGAAATAGAAGCAGCCATGTTGTTTGCGCTTCCGCAGTACAACAACAGACCATGCACATTAGAGACAGGAAGAAAGGCAGTGTGACGCACCTCAGCCTTTCCAAACTGTGACTGAACTCGACTTTAATCAGAGACCACCTGAATGTCACAGCAAGTACATCAAAGACGGTCATTGACCATCTCAAAATGCTTTTTGGTAAACATATATAATTTTTCTGGGTATGTAAATCTTCTCATGAAAAGTTTTAAAAAATTGTAATAATGCCACCTGACTGAGCTAACATTTGGGGCAGCCATGGCCTTGTGGTTAAGGAGCCAGCCTCATGATCGGAAGGTCACCGGTTCGATCCCTGCAACCAACAAGTCACGACTGAAGTGCCGTTGAACAAGGCACCTAACCCCCAACTTCACCCCGGGGGCGCCCTGCACGAGACTGCCCACCGCCCCGGGCTAGTGTGTGCTCACTTCACCAATACGTGTGTTTCACTGTACGGATGGGTTAAATGCGGTAGACAAATTCCTCTGTGTGCAAGCACAGTAGGCCAATACTTCGCTTTCATTTGCTATCTAGCTGGCCAAGTATTCTTCTTAACACCGGTTAATGTCAATCGAGTCATTTTAAAATAAGGATATTATAAACGAAGATGTTCAGGATATCAAACGGCGTCCGCTGTGCGTATTACGGCTTTCGAGTCATGGAAAAAGTAATATTACATTAAATCAACAACACGTCCCTTTAAATACCATCCATCCATCCATCATCTTCCACTTCATCCCACTAGCCAATCCCAGCGTCATCGGGCGAGGTACACCAAGGACAGATCTCCAGTCCATCACATGGCCAAACACACACTCGCGTACACATTCACACCTACGTGCAATTTAGAGTGACTGATCAACCTAACATGCTGTTTATGGACTGTGGGAGGAAACCGGAGTACCCGGAGGAAACCCACACAAGCACTGGGAGAACATGCAAACTCCACACAGAACGGCCGGACCGGGAATCGAACCCGGATCATCTTGCTGTGAGGCGACGGTGCTGACCACTACACCACCGTGCCGCCCCCCCTTTAAATACCACCAAATAATTTCTAGAGAACGCATTAACTCTAAAGGTAAACACAGGAGGGATATTAACGTCAGGGGAGAGCTTGTAGAGTTGATGGATCACAAATGGTTAAAAAAAATTCATTGAAATTTGAACAGAAACAAATCCCTCATTGCTTGTGTTTACTTACACGGGAGTGGGCGGGGCTACAACGGTACTGACGTCAACCAGCAGGGGGCGTCAGCAGGGTAACTACCAGGTTGGTGGCATTCACAGTCCCCTGGGGTAACTAACATGAGGATCGTAACGGCGCTTATGTAAATAGCCCTGGAGAAGGGGGTCTGTCCAGTGTTTAACATTAGCTTACATAAGTGACACTTCTGTTCGTAGTGGCCCTGTTAGCTAAATATACAAACCGTTTCTGAACGGCGAAGGTTCAAGACTGCAGCTAATTAAGTGACAGTGTTTACTTTTAATCTTTACTACGAAACTCATTCACATGAGACTGCATTAGTTATATTAAAAAAAACTTTTTTGCTCTTTCTTAACCCAGTAATACAGCGACGGTTGCTAGCGGTGACGTCTGCATAACTAACCTACATCAGTTTGAACACGGCATGGTGATGTAAACGAACGGACAAACAAGCAAACAAACCCTTAACCGCCGACAAAAAACTGTTCTCTTACCGGCTTTCAAGCTGTAAACCATTTCATCCTGCTTCTTGCCATCAAGTAATGCGCCTTACCAAAACAACAAAACAACAAACAAACGTGTTTCGATTCACACATAAGCCACCTAGTTAACTAGCCGACGCCGCGCCGCCCGCTCGTGACGTCAGAGCGCCACTTCCATGTTCCCGCTGTCCCGGAAGTCGCGGCTGCTGCTTCCGTTTATAACACGCCAATCAGCGCCGGCGTTCAGTTAACACCGTTCAGCTGAAACAAGTGCTGTCGGTTTTTATCGGAAAGACGAGTTTCCCAGGAAGAAGCACCACATGAACACCCTCTGAAGTCGGATGCTTAAGTCGGATACATCGAAATGTTTGATGCAGCCCGATCTGCCCGAGCAGTGACGTAAACGCTGTTTCCAACATGGCCGAACAGTTCATCAACAGTATGATATCAAATAATAAAGTAAACTTTTTAAGTTGATTCTAATAGTAACATCGTTTTCAAACATCTACAGTAAACGCATGTGTTATTTTTGCTACATTTATGTTCAAAAACACCCATAACAAGGCTACAATCGACAGCTAATGGACATATTTATTGGAAACAATGATTAGCCATACAACAGAAAAATTTTTGTTTTTTTGACAGCCTCCATGTTTTTTTTTTTAAATTTATTTCATGCATCGAAGGAACCATTTTTAATGTCCATTAGCAGAAGTGTTTATTGCAGTCTGGGTTATTCCTCTGCGCTGCTGCTGAATGGTGGGCTCTGATTGGTCAGGAGGAGTCGATTCATTTTCTATAGCAGCAGCAGCGGCAGATCCAGATGTGACAGATGTCGCGTGCTGCAAGGTTTTATATAACTGCGCTCGTTCCAGTGCGTGAACGTTTCTATGGTAACAGCGGCTGCACACGCCTAAAAGCCTGAGGCGAATAAACTGATTTTAGAAAGAAGGAAGTTCTCTAAGATGTTGATGGAACATTTAAAGGACACGTTGGTGCTTTGTGGGTTTCTTGGTAACAGCTGTGTGATTTGCTCTTATGATCTTCAAGAGAGAAAAAAAAAAGGCTGATGAGGGAATGACTTTAAAGTTTATAGCTGGTATTACATACGTGATGACAGGACTTAACTTGATTGTCTCACAGATCTTTCATGACATAACTATAAATGGATATAAAGTAGATGTTCAAAAAAAGTAGTCGGGAAAATCACTGTGATATACAATCAGAGAACAAAACACTTCAGGACCATGCTATTATTGGAAAATAACCTACTTCGCTTTTGCCTTGAGCAGGGGCGCCACCAGAAATCTTGGGCCCCATGAAAGATTGCAATTTTGACACAAGGCAATAGTATAATAATAATAATAATAATAATAACCCTCAAATGGCCCCCTGTCAGTGCCAGGCCCATAGAATCGTCCTAACTAACAACCCCCCACCACCACCGGCGGTGACCCTGGCCTTGAGCACAGTACACCATAAATTTTTTTCCTCTACCAGAGGTTCTCAAACTTCTTGTAGTCAGGGGCCCCTTTAACAGTAAATTAACATTATTATTATTATTTATGTGTTACAAGACTAATATTTGTTTTCAAGATTTTTATTATGTGTTTAAAAAGAGTGTACAACATGCAATTAAATTGTTTTGAGGGAAGAATCCCTGGACACGTGTGTGAGTGTGTGTGATGGACCAGAGGAGAAGACGGATGTATTCAGGTGTGACTGGTCCTTCATGATGTGGCCTGCCTTTATGAGACAGCGTGCTGTAAATGACCTGCATTGCAATAACAATTCCTGGAGAAAAAACTCGCACCCTGGTATAATGACCACACGTGAATGTTAAAACAGACCGCACAAATGTAAATGGTGTCAAACTAAAGTGGTAATATTCCAAATGGCCAAATCTCTCCTTTGTATTCAAGATCTTAAGATAAGCTGTATATTTAGGAATAACATTCATAAAATCTTTCAGTCAGGGTTTAGGCCTCGTCAGAGTACTGAGGCAGTATTGCTTAAAGTGGTAAATGACTTTTTTCCGACCAGGGTTGTGTCTTCTTGCTGCCTAATGACATGCCAGTGCCACTGACTCCTTCTGCCCTCTGGACCTGCCTGGCTCATCCTGATGCTCTACTTCTGCTTGGAGTTTCCTTCACCTGAGAATTGCTTGCTACTGCTGCTGAGGATGGTCTCACAAGGACAGCCTAATTGCCATGAGATTGCTGTGGATGGTCTTGCCTGGATACTATAAAGTTAGTGTAGTATCTTGGGCCTAAAGTATTGATTTATGTAGTGATTAGGTTAAATGTGAGTGTATTCGAAATCTATTTCTATACAGAGGCATGTGAGTGGTCCAGAAGGAGAGCAAGGAGCTTATACATCTTTATATGGTATATGTTTAATACAGTTGAGCCCCCTCTTTGTCTCTCCAGGTCTTGGAGGGGAAGAAATTACTCCAAGATGTGGTACTTTCATTTTAGGTAACATCTAGCCCATATATATGTGGGGAGATGTAAATGTAATTTCAGAGGAGATAATGGCCTGATACCTCTCCAAGCATACCATGGTGCTTGATCTTGATGCTTGCCTTCTCTGTAATAAAACCTTTTTATAATCCAGACAGTGTCAGCGGAGAATTTCATCTTCACAGCATCTCTACACAATACACAAGGAACTCTTAATGAACTAAAAACATTACTCTGATGCAAGTACTGCTTGACTTTGTAGTGTACTGGCTGTGGAAGAGTAATGACTCATAATCATACATCAGACAACCCAGAAGAGGATCAGTTCCCTTTTAGGTCTGGTTCTTCTCAAGATTTCTACCTCATGACAATTTCGCGTCATGACAATGTCCATTGTTAAAAACACTATAGCTCCATAGGTACTTAATATTTAGATATTTAATTTATACTCACAATACAGTTTGAACCTGTGCTGCAATTATAAAAGGGTCCCTAACCACCAAAGGTTTCACAAATTCTGCTCTAACCTCCTAAGTGATAAGTAATGGAGTCTCTTGACCATAAACTTGCATTATACAAACAAAAACATACATCATTTAGAATAAGCCTATCTGTTTATATAAAAGGCACACAGCAAATACAAAACGTAAAAAAGAAAGAAAATGCTTTCTTTCGAGTTCTGCTCCAGATATGCTCCTGTGATCATGTACCCTGTTCCTACATAATTTAGTTCCAGTTCTACCAACATCCCACTAATGAAACAGAGTGGGTTTTTTTTTGAGCAGCTGCATTGGATTAGGGCCAGAGACAAATTCTCTAGGATGACAGATTTCCAGGAACAGTTGCAGATTGCTGATAATTAAACCTCATCTGATGCTCATCAAAGAAACAGTCTGTGAGCTGTTAAAGGTAAAGGAACAGCCCTTAAATTGCTATGGTGAAATGGATGAGGGTGAACAAACAGTACTAAAACAAACGGTGTGCAAGTAAGGAGGACAACGTGAATGCGGTATGCTCTCTTGGACTTGATATAAATTAGTGACTGGGAACGTCACACTGGTTCAATTTAATCTAATGCCTGAATGTTGGATTGACATTCTGCTAACCTCCTACATGGTATGTTGAATTTCACCCTCTCAAGATAATCAGCTGCGTTTTCCACAAACAGATGCGAAACAGACACACTCAACTACGGTATATCCAGTTGACCTTATTCAGTCTGATATGAAATACAGCACTAATGGCCCTTCTGTTTCTGGCCATCCCATCATGGGCACATTCTCTGGAGACGTAGTAGCTGCAGAGCAGCATCGCCATCATGACCAGATGTTAATGGTTCACCTGAGGTTTGGATTTTGAAGGATTTTCCTTTGATGCTTCCAAATAAAGTGAACTGTTTTAGGATTGGTGGGTTAGTGTCCCACAATCCAGAAAAATGGAAGGAATTAGTTACTGCCCAGTCACTGCTGCCCCAACGTTGCTGAACTATGTTGAGTGTGGAAAATCCAATAATTCAGAAAAATGTCGCATATTGAATATCACAATTCCTAAAGAATTCTTATAGTATAGAATCATTTACCCATTTGGAAACAATTCATTTTTGATTCATATAATTTTTGATCCTTCCTTAGCCCCAAATTCATAGCTTATATTATGCACTCTTGATTAAATCCTTTAAGCTCCATGTTGGTGGAGTTTCCTTATTATTTTCCTAAAAATGGTCACTCATCTTGTACAGCTAAAATGTACTCCAAGAGTCTTCAAAAAAAAAAAGCTCTATTCAAAAGCATCTGAACATATTACAGTGTAAAACAAGGAATTTGTCCCTGTACAGACTCTCACAGTGTACCTGCTGACATATGTTACGAGGATTATAGTGGTACAGTTATGCACTTTTGCTTTCCTGGAGTAAAACAAAGCTGCTAAATGGTCAGGTAAACTTTTATTAATATTACTTTTGGAGGAAAACTCCCAACAAGGCAATAAAAGTACCTTTTAAACATATGGGGCATAAAAAGACAGAGCAGATCTCAATCCCACATGTAGGAAACTCGAATACATCTGCTTCAGCTCATCGGCTCATGATCAACTCGACTATAAATGGTTTTAGGTACAGAAAACTGAAACGTTCCTGAAAGCAAATGTATACGAACGCAACCAAAAGCATCGAAACTTGCATCTAACTTTCTGACCAATAAGAGCTCTTAGTGTGAAAGTGGACTAATAATTTGGACAAATAAGTGAGCTGCATGGGACATACATTACTTCAATTAAAAAAAAAACAAAAAAAAAACATTAGGAATGTTGCCTGTTCATGAAGGGACAAAGAAAGGAGGGAATTAAAGTTGATGTAACTAGTGTTAAGTATAATAAAAGGTTTCTTTTTTCATTCTGATTCACAAAAGTGCAAATTACTTGACTTGATATTACACATTACCAGAGTATGGAAACTTATTTCCAAAATATAAGAATGATGGGAAAAGAAACTTCTTTTCTTCAGTTCTTTCCTTTTCTGCTACAAGTCCCCACCCAAATACGTTCCCTCTTACAGAGCTTCTAAAATAAAATGTCATGCTGTAACAAAAACCAGCTATAGGTCACTAAAGAATCTCTTTTTTTTCTTTCCCCCTCTCACTCCCGTTTTTATACCAGGTACCCTCATGCGTTAATGGTTAAAATATATATTACATTTGTTGTTAAATAGCTTCGCCTCTTGCACGGTCAGCATGCATCGGAAAGAGATGACGAGAGGAGAGGGTTGATCCCCTGCGCAGGCCCCACCCCTCTGACCTCTCGACTGAACTCTTGGTTTTTGGTCCGCCTAAAAACGGAAAGCCTCAACCCAGACAGTCCTGACATTCGATCTCCAGTGTGTTAGAATGTAGGAGTGTGTGAAGTGGGTATGTGTGTATGATTGACAGTGTGTGTGTGTATTTCTGTGGTCCTTTTTTGTCAGTTTGAACCAGCTGTTGGTGCAGATCACTGGAGCTTTGTTCCCAGCTTTCGTTGTCTGTTTCTGCATGAAGGAATATTGGAGTCAGTGGTCAGCAGACTGTTAAGCAGAAATGTATATAGAAAATGTATAGCTTTTCAAGTAACAGAGCAAAAGTGTCTGGCTGATAAAAAATAAAAAAGAAACCTACATAAGAATGGATTACATGAATAACCAAGAGGTGAGCGTTACCTGGCTTCTGATCTGGTCACTGTATACTCAAACCACAGAATATTGGGAATGAGACTCGTATCCCTCACTAGGAAAAACTCTGATATGGGCCTGAGAGAGAAAGAAACAGAGCATGACAAGCGTACAATACATGATTTTGGGAAAAGGAGCTGATACTTATTTTTCTATTAGTAGCATGCACCCACAACTTTTATTCCTTTATATCACAGCAATTAACCAGTGCTAACAGTTATTTATTTACTACATAATGACACATTTACTCTGTTTATACCCATTTCCTGTTGTTTAACGAGTGCCATATACAGTATGTCGCTGTATAAAAATGATAGCTTTTTTTAAAAATAATACACATCTGTATGAACCTGTGATTTGTACAGTATTGTCTACAGTAGTTTACACAAGGTCCTAAAACACTGAGATTTTTTTTTGTCATTAAAAACAAAAGAACATAAGCTAAAAAACTTTCTGATTAATGAATGTACAAATATGAATGAACGACTTTTCTAAATATTTTCATTCAAATTGAAATATCACATATCTGATTTTTATAAATAGGTGAAAGAAAAGTTTCTGGCAATTCTGCGTTCAGATTTGTATTCCTCTTGTAACTGATTAGGACGTGTGTGTGTGTGTATTACCAGGCTGCTATCTTGGGAAAGATCGGCGTTAGCACCTCCTGTGTTATGAAAAACCAGACCACGCCGACCACCATTCCAGCCACGGCCCCGTATATCACCTGACTCCAGGTGTGGTAGAGAAGGTAAACTCTGTAAACACAAATGAATGATAAAAAAAATAAAAAAAAAACCTTGACTGGTAATGCAATATTAAAACACAACAATTACTATTACAAGCACAAATCTTACCTGCTGTACGACACAGACAAAGCCACACCCAGTAGGATGATTGACAGCACGTGTCTCCATAACAACTCCACACATCTGGCATTGTTTGTCTGATGCATTCTGCAAGGAACAAAAAAATAAAAAAAAACATCTGGCATTCTTTTATTTTTAATTTGTAACTAGTTCACAGTGAGGATAATTTTATTCTTATCTGGCATCTAAGGTACAAGATTTATTCCAAGTATGTTATCTGCATATATTATATTAATGTACTGTTTGTAGAGCGTCTGTGATCACAAGAAAGTTACTGCACCGTTAAAAAAAAAAAGATATAAATGTTGTACCCCAGTGGACCTGTATCCATTTTTGTGTCCTATCTGTTCTATTTGATGTCTTATTAAATTCAAAGGCATTACACTGACCTGGATAATGACCTACCTTAAATATAGAAAGAGGAAAAAGTAAATGACAAAGAACCAGATGAACTGCGAGTGGCTGGACGGCATGCCGTACTCTGTGGTTACTGTACTGTGGCTTCCTGAAATTACAGCACATAACACTGGTTTATGGTACATGCACGCTCATTATAAATAACATCACAACACGGTTATGTTACTATAGTTACGACGAACTATAAATTAATATTTTTGACTGATTTAATCTTATATCCACGTTGCAACTGATGAAGTATTGCTGTGCCTCCTTCCGGGGTCCTGTTCTTCATATGTTAACAAATCGGGAAGAAGAATCTAGAAGAGGAGTGTCGGGGCTACTGTAGGCACCGGCTCATACAAACAGGGCAGCTGGAGATGTTTTTCAAATCTTTAATTGTCCAGTTTCAGTAAGCCCACTGTAGCCTCAGATATCTGTTCTTGGCTGCCAGGAGTGAAACCCGTCGCTATTGTAGCCCACTGTAAGAAATTACTGTGAGAGAACGTGACGGCCTTGTTATCATAGTTACAAAGAAAGCTCACGCCGATGACGCCAAAGCTCACACCTCTGTGGAGCCACGTGACTGTTGAAGCCAAGAGCAATTGATTTAGGCAGGAAACAGTCAGTCGGGAACAGACATCAGTCGGGAAAGGGCAAATCAACAGCAAACACAGATAAAGGGACCATAGGCATCTACACCTACATTCTGATTTGCATAGCTTAAACCTTTTGTCTAGGGCCATTTGGCCGATCACGGTAGCAGAGTTAAACTTTGCAGGCAGTAATGCTGCTGGATTCCATCTTCCATCTTTATAAAATAAAAAGTAAATCCAACACCACCCGCCTCAAGATTTGATGTGTTTTGCTTTCGGAGATGCTATTCTGCTCAAAGTGGTGTAACGGAATGATTACTTGAGTCATTGCGATGAGTTACTACATGAATGAGCAAAGCAAGTTCAAATACCTTTGGGTTTCAGTATGATAGCCGGCTAAAGTTATCACAATATGGTTTAACAACCCGTTAAGTTGAGCCAGGCTTTTCTCACCAAGTTCTGTGGGTGTGCACTTTTAAAAAGGGGGCCGAGTTCACACCGGCTCAAACGTTTGTTGGGAATGCTGGAGATGGAGCAGACTAAGGCTCTATATTATACAGCGGAAAAGCAACAGTGATTTTGTGGCTCTCTCTGCATACTGTGCTTTTGCTTAGGTTTTCTCCCTTCTCTTGAGAATCTGTATCTTTCATGTAAATATGCCTCAGTAAACATTAAAGGATTCGACCTGTCTTTAAAAACTCGTGCACTCCGTAAAAGAACCTTTCACAATAGGACCAGTGAGCTTAACGGGGCCCTGGAGGAATGGTGATGCCATCGTAATTCCTAGCTCTCTGATTGGACAGGAGGCAGGTTTTATACCCGTTCAGTGTGGTTAGCTTCATCTTAACCCTGAAATCCTGCTTCGTGCCCTCAGCCCTCAGGTCTGCATGTATTCAAAGTGGCCGGTGAAGTATGCATTATTACTTTTTTTTGTGAATACAAGTATAAATGGTTCTAAATGCACAAATCTAATCTTCTTTAACAGTGAACAAGCCAGCTCTTGAGCAGGGTTTCGCTCGCAGGCTTGTTGTCTTTATAACAGTTTCGAAGAATGGACAAATTCAAGATTGTGTCACAATCCTATCCAGCTGATTGGATTGTGAGGCCCTGATCAAGTCTTGAAGGCAAAATAAAAAATTAAATAAATAAATAAATAAATAATAATAATCACAGATGGGAGGGGCTTACCTCCACATGGGCGAGGCTCCTGTAGGATGTGCTTCAGTAACCAGTTTAGCCCTTCGTTCATCACCAAACCCCCAAAGAATGAGATCTGTATGATTTAGTCATAGAAATACCAGATCATATAGTGTAAAAGCCAACCACAGAGGTACTAAATCATACAAGGCAGCCGAATGTTAAGAGCATCAAGAGTTATACATGATCCAAGAGGTCAGAATTAAGAAGACTCACCGTGTGCAGCTCTCTCTTGAAGACAATAAGTGTTACAAAGCCAACCAGGATCGCCATCGGCAGCAGACTGGCATACGCCAGTATCTGCCCTGCCAGATCACCTGTTCATTAAAAATAAAGGAATAAATAAATAAAGCCAACACAAACACTTCATGGAAGATCTGGGTTATCAGAAAAAGAAGTACAGTATATTATATATAAAATACACGATATTGCCAAAAGTATTCACTCACCCATTCAAATCATTGAATTCAGGTGTTCCAATCACTTCCATGGCCACAGGTATATAAAATCAAGTACCTAGGCATGCAGACTGCTTCTACAAACATTTGTGAAAGAATGGGTCGCTCTCAGTGAATTCCAGCACGGTACCGTGATAGGATGCCACCTGTGCAACAAGTCCAGTTGTGAAATTTCCTCATTACTAAATATTCCACAGTCAACTGTCAGTGGTATTATAATAAAGTGGAAGTGATTGGGAACAACAGCAACTCAGCCACAAAGTTGTAGGCCACATAAAATGACACAGCGGGTCAGTGGATGCTGAGGCACATAGTGTGCAGAGGTCACTAACTTTCTGCAGAGTCAATCGCTACAGACCTCCAAACTTCATGTGGCCTTCAGATTAGCTCAAGCACAGTGTGTAGAGGGCTTCATGGAATGGGTTTCCATGGCCGAGCAGCTGTATCCAAGCCTTACATCACCAAGCGCAATGTAAAGCGTCGGTTGCAGTGGTGTAAAGCACACAGCCACTGGACTCTAGAGCAGTGTAGATGTGTTCTCTGGAATGAGGAATCACGCGTCTCTGTCTGGCAATCTGATGGACGAGTCTGGGTTTGGTGGTTGCCAGGGGAACGGTACTTGTCTGACTGCATTGTGCCAAGTGTCAAGTTTGGTGGAGGGGGATTATGGTGTGGGGTTGTTTTTCAGGAGTTGGGCTCGGCCCCTCAGTTCCAGTTAAAGTTAATGTTTCAGCATACCAAGAGATTTTGGACATTTTCATGCTCCCCAATTTGTGGGAACAGTTTGGGGATGACCCCTTCCTGTTCCAACATGACTGCACACCGGTGCACAAAGCAAGGTCCATAAAGACATGGATGAGTGAGTTTAGTTTGGAAGAACTTGACTGGCTTTCACAGAGTCCTGACCTCAACCTGATAGAACACCTTTGGGATGAATTAGAGTGGAGACTGTGAGCCAGGCCTTCTCGTCCAACATCAGTGTCTGACCTCAGAAATGTGCTAATGGAAGAATGGTCAAAAATTCCCATAAACACACTCCTAAACCTTGTGCAAAGGGTGGCCCAACATCATATTAAACCCTATGGATTAAGAATGGGATGTCACTGAAGTTCATATGCGTGTCAAGGCAAAAGTGAATACTTTTGGCACTATAGTGTATATTATATTATGTACTGATCAAACCATTTTATTGAGAAACACACAAGCGGGGAGAGGTCATGTTGCATTCGAGTCAAGGTCATAACTCGTTCCTAATCGGGAACTTGAAATGGTCTCATCAACTCCAATTTCAGCAAGTGACATCATATTGACATGGCTACACACAGCATCAGAAATTTAAAAAAAAAAAAAAGTAGCATCTCTTGCCTCTAAATGCTTTTGATCAATCAATACACAGACATATTCGCTTGATAAATCTACAGCACTGACTACCATTTGTGGATTTGAGCAGAAAATATACATCAGTCACCACAGTTAGCTGGCTAGCTTGTTGCTAAAAAAAGATGAACATAGAGGCGCTCGTGGTTTTTCCCCGCATTAGGTTAAACCTCCTCTTTCCAACACAAGCCTGTTTGACATTGTACAATTTCATCAGTCTTTTAAGATTATTACTTATTAGAGATAATAACGTGTAATAATGTGTTCGGATCTCCATGGCACCGATTGCAACTGAGATCCTCCAACAGTAGAAAAGTGATTGAAGAAAATTATTAGGTTCTGTTTATGTAGTCAATCAGCATGATACAAGATCAGACTGTGAAAGGGATCACGTATAGCTGTAGCCGTGTGAAGAGGAGTTTGGAGCTGTTCATGGCTGGGTAAAAGAGGACTGCATGGAATGGCCATTCTTCAAGGTGAGCTTCGGTTGTAAGGACTTTTTTTCCATCCATTAGTTTTGCAACTCATTGTATGAACGGTCAGGCATTAAGGCTGTACGATTAATCGTATTTTTATCATTATCGCGATGTGAGGTTTCACGATAAACACATCGAAGAAGCCATGATGACGCCTTGAATAAAATCCGGAAATTGCACCACCTGCGTGCATTATCCGCGTGCAGCAACAGAGGGAGCTCTTCACGCTGCAGACTATGCTCACGTGACATAACTAG
>JAOVVH010000026.1:1782882-1792903 GCA_028566435.1 Scorpiodoras heckelii | reverse complement strand
TGCATATTTGTTAGATAAGATATAACCTAGGTGGGCAAGATAAAATCAGATATAAAGCTCCGTGTGTGTGTGTGTGTATTATGATAAGATATAGTTAGTGAAAAAGACAAGAGATCCACAATACCAGCATGAGCAAGAGTATATATACTGTAGTCAGATAAGAATGGCAGTAAAGGTGGTTTTAAGTGTGTGTTTTATATATATAAAAATGTGTTTTTCTCTACATTACAAAACCTTGATTTGTCTGTGCTGTGTGTGTACATGTACCTGCCCAAAGGTGGAGTACAGGAACACGGGTATCTCAGCCACGGTCATGGCTAAAGCCTGCATGATGGACACGCCCTCCGCCTGCCTGAACGACATCTTAGCTCCGCCCCTTCTTATGAGCCTTCACATCTAGAGCTTGTCTCCCTGATTCTGGGTCAGCCAACAGCTCTGCCTTCAAACTGACCTCAGATCAGCAGAGAAGCTAGTTCTGCCCTTTGCCCAATATCACAGGGGTGCAGCTGAAAGAGGATCAGATTTTCTGCTTCACAGGTCCACAGCTTTTCATTTTTGCTGCCTGGGAGACAAGAAAGCAGAGCAGAGTGACTTTGGTTAAATAAACAGTTCTCCATGTTGTTGCAGTCACATGATACAACAAGCATTTCAACACACAGAGGAACTCGAAGCAGGGTTCTTGGATAGCTATCAAAGTCTGTTCAGATATTAAATCTATACTATATAATTTGCATTGCTAACTAGAAATGTGGATTCGAGCAAATTTCAATAGCACCCTTTCCCATCAGGATCGAATGCTTCTTCCAAGAATCCACCCATTCAATCATGGATCAAGGATATATTTAGATATCTTCGGTATGCAATAACTAACTTCAGGGTGTGTGGTCTAGAGGAAAATATTCAACAAAGGGATGGTGCGTCATGGCCCGACATGAAGAATTATTGATGAATGTCCTCCAATGGCACATCTAGGTGAACCGTTTTCATATCTGAAGCGTTTTACACAGCAATTTGAATTACATTTTCATTTATGATACTGTTCGAAATGAGCCATATAACACCTAACATAAAGAATTATAAAGAAAACCCAAAAGTATTCCTAAACTATTCAAAACCTGTGAAGAACAACAAGACAGTCAGTACTTCACACACAATAAATGCAGTAAATGCGGTAAGAGCTTTAACAGATGCAAAGTTAGTGCTGAACCAAGTTAGTGGGTCTTTAGTTGGCATTTGAAGACAGCAAGTGATTATGCTGTTCGGACACTCAGGGGCAGTTCATTAAACCACCTTGGTGCCAGGACAGAGAAAAGTCTGAATGCTTGTCTCCCATACGTCCTGGATGACGGTGGGTCAAGTTGAGCCATACTTAAGGCACTAAGCGCTCTGGGTACGCCTCAGGCTTTGACCATTGCCATCAGGTAGGGAAGGGATTGGACCATTTTTGACTTTTGGGCCAGAATCATCAAGGTTTTATATCTGATGTGGGCTGCTAGAGGAAGCCGGTGACATGGCTGAACTTGCTAATTATTACTATTTGTATACATTTTAACATTTTACTTCCTAGTACTTCCTAGTATGTTATAGCAGCTTTAAGAAGTCATTTTTTCTCTACTATGTAGCTTTTCACTTAACATAGAAACCACAGTCCTCTCTCCTGAAGCCAGAAAACAGCTTTACATTATAAAACGATGACACTGATACACGTCTCTTACAGAAAGCAACACCTTTTAAAAAAAAAAAAAAATCCGTCCATCCTCCACTATACAACCTTCAGTGCTTTGAGACATTTACGTTTACATTTACGGCATTTGGCAGACGCCCTTATCCAGAGCGACTTACATTTATCTCATTTACACAACTCAGCAGTTGAGGGTTAAGGGGCCTTGCTCAGGGGCCCAGCAGGGGCAGCTTGGCTGTGGTGGGATTTGAACTCCCAACCTTTCTGGTCAGCAGTCCAATGTCTGAATCACTGAGCTACAAAAACAGAACGTCCATATTTTTCCAGGTCTAACAATAAGCCGGAGTGACACGGTGGCACGCCGGGTAGAGTCGCTGCCTCAAAGCTCCTCACACGGATCTCTGCAGTCGGTTCCCCTCGGTGTACAGGGTGTGCCGTCACGGACTGACGTCTGGATTCAGGGTGTATTTCTAGCTCATGTCCATTGTCCCGCCGTGACCCTGACCAATATAAAGCACTTACTGAGACGTATTTATGTATTTAGAGTTTTTAATGCCATGTTTAACCTGTAGCGTAAGAACCCATAATATCGGGCACCTGAAATTCACCTGAAGAAATTACCGGTAAGTGCCATAACGGAAAAAGGAAGTGCTCGGAAAAAGGAGTTGTCTGATGATATGGGACTTTACGTTATGTGTTTTTCCCATGGCAGTACAGGTGCAGTCTTTTCAGTACGTCTTTCTTAGTCAGTTTCTTCGGTCAAATATAGTCTTTTGACTTTATTCTTATTAAGAAAGTTAATGATCATTGTTGCAGATGTCCTTCATTGCTTGATGTATGGATAGTTGTTTTCTTTCTTTGTGGAATCTCGCACATTCAGTTAGGTTAATAGTTATATGGCTTATTGATAGAAGTCCATCCTTGTCCAGAGATGTCTGACTTGTACATCCACAGACAGCTGGAGGTTTGGTTTTTTCCCCCCCAGTGCACTGAATCACCATTTAACCATCTCATATCCACAGTGTCCTCTTCAGAGAACATCAGACTGCTGGATGTAAATGCATTTAGACCCCAATGCTAACAATAACTACACACAATACAAAATAAACACAATTAAAAACCCTCGAATGTGTGAGAATGGCGAAAAAGAGAGTCTGTGTCTCCATCTGACTCTCTGTTAGTTACTTCTGCGTCGTTTTAACCTGACATTTCTCTCACTCTGTGTAACCACAGCAACTGACTTTACACTCGTCCTGCCAAACACAACATGCTAGTTAGTTAACCTAGGTTAGCTAACACGCTAACTAGCAACTCACAGCTTTCCACATTTAACACCACGGCTTTCTAGTCCCACTGCGAGCAAATATTTATAGTAACCCTATCCTGAACCGGGGTATTAGCTTAAACATGCTTAAAAAAAGAAAACAGTAAATAAAATTAACATAAAACACAACCATACTCACGCCGAAGGACTGCTGGAGAAGGACATTCCCGACGCCGCATTTCACGCACACTTACCCGCGTCACTAAAGGCGGGGCTGCCAAGTCAACTGACAACCAGATCCACCAATAGTCGCAGAGGCTTGGTAAGCGTTGTCCAATCGAATGCTAGAACCGATACGCGCGTAGAACCTAAGCTAACTGTCAAGTGTTATTATGAGACGTTATGAGAATACTGGGCTTTGCTCTTTACACACACAAGCGTGCTCATGTAGTTATTGTAAAATGTTTCCCTTGGCATACCGGTATGACGCATTTTGCACCATCTTTATGTAATATTCTTTCATCTTTGTTTCCTTCCTGTTGCTGTTATTCACACGTGAAAGGCTTTACGATGATGTCGGAACTAAGTATCTCTGTGACTTCTTTCACGCCGGAACATAAATATGAGCGTACCGAGGAACATGTAAGCATGGTCACTTCCTTAGTCTTACCTAGCTTTTTATATCACTTTTATGATTAAATATTTTTCTGTAATCAATACAAGATGACATGGCACTTTCTTGAAACGTGTTGTATGATTTAAAAAGCGTACTACAAAACTGTTATGCCTTTGCGAATCGTTTTGTTTTTTTATTTCCGGAACTGCTTTGCCACTTGCTGGCACGAGCCAAGACTGATGTGTTCACATCTGGCACATTTAGTCGCAGGTTGGGTTGGATTGAAACCAACTCTGGTGCGGTTGCTGTGTTAATGCGGTTCATTTGGACATGACTGAACGATCCACCTGATCAGACACGCCTCCTTTCCTGTGTCAGACGAACTCAGGTGCGCTTCGACTGAAGTATGAACGATCAGCCATAACATTAAAACCACTGACAGCTGGCGTGAATAACAGTGATGATCTCATTACAGTAGCACCTGTCAATTGGTGGGCTATATTAGGCAGCAAGTGAGAAGTTGATGTGTTGGAAGCAGGAAAAAATGGGCAAGCGTAAGGATCCGAGTGATTTTGACAAGGGCCAAATTGTGATTGCTAGACGACTGGGTCAGAGCATCTCGGAAACTGCAGGTGTTGTAGTCGCAGTGTGTTCCTGGGATGTAGTGGTTAGTACGTACCAAATATGGTCCAAGGAAGGACAACCGGTGACCCCGGTGACAGTATCATCAGTGCCCAAGGCTCACTGATGTGCATGAGGTGTGAAGGCTAGTCTCTCTGGTCCAATCCCACAGAAGAGCTACTGTAGCACAGATTGCTGAAAAAGTTAATGTTGGCTATGATAGAAAGGTTTCAGAACACACACTGTATCACAGTTTGCTGCGTATAGGGCTGTGTATCTGCAGACCAGTCAGAGTACTTATGCTGACCCCTGTATACCACTGAAAGCACCTACAATGGGCATGTGAGCATCAGAATCGGACCGTGGTGCAATGGAAAAGGGTGGCCTGGTCTGATGAATCACGTTTTCTTCTACATCATGCTACATCATGTGGACAACTGGGTGTGTGCACGTTGCTTATCTGGGGAAGAGATGGCACCAGGATGCATGTGAACATTGGGTCCTGGATTTCATGTGGATGTTACATATCAAAGTAGCACCTACCTAAACATTGTTGCAGACCAAGTACACCCTTTCATGGCAACAGTAATGGCAGTCGCCTCTTTCAGCAGGATGATGTACATTGCCACACTGCAAAAACTGTTCAGGAATGGTTTGAGGAACATGAGAAAGGGTTCAAGGTGTTGACTTGGCCTCCGAATTCCCTAGATCTCAATCCGACTGAGCATCTGTGGGATGTGCTGGACAAACAAGTCTGATCCATGGAGGCCCCACTTCACAACTTACAGGACTTAGAGGATCTGCTGCTAATGTCTTGGTGCCAGATACCACAGCACACCTTCAGAGGACTTTTGGAGTCCATGTCTCGACACAAGGGGGACCTGCACAATATTAGGCAGGTGGTTTTAATGTTATGGTTGATTTGGTGTAGATTAATCTCATGAGGGCATTTATCCCAGCCCACAACATTGTTCTGGAAGTTATGTAAGTTCAGTTGCAAAATATGCATAATAAAAGCTGCCCAATCAGGTTGTAACCTTATCCATATGCCTTCTGGTCATCTTTCTGTTTGATGTTAAAAATGCCAGTGTGAACGCTAAGTGAACCAAACATAGGGTTTGGTACATAGGGTTTAGAATAGTGCTTCTACACTCTGTATTTTGAAAAGAAAGGCATACTTTGATTAAATCTGCTTGTTTTATTCTCATTAAAGGATGACTTGAATGAGAGTAATTTGTGACCTGGCGGAAAAGCCTCAGGCTTCAGCAGGATATGAAGTCTCTGGTAGGATGTTTTATATCTGCTATAAAATCTGGGAACATAGATAGTAAGTGTGCTGAAATGCAGAATGTATACATCTGTATGTTCTTGCTGACAGATCTGCATCAATTAATCTTGTTACATTTTTTTCATGTTTTTTTTTATTTAACATGATAAATTACTGAGGTCATACTGTGTTAATGTCACATTTCTGTATAATGAATCATTTGTATAACGAATAATGTCTTTGTCCACATCCAGAAGTTCCTTTGGCTCCTCCTCCTCCTCCTCACTTTCTCTCTGCTGCTCTGGTACAATCACATAACCAAAACAGGAGAAGATCTAGGGCTTCGTGGCTATGTGAGAATTTCCCCTGGAATCAGGTTAAGATCACACGTACGTTTCCTGGTTTAGTGGGGGTTTTTTTGTTTTATTTTGTCTGTGATTTTCTAATGTTGTTGCAGTGGTGAAAATCACAACCCAACATCAGCAGAGTTATTATGCCTGTAAATAATGTCAGCTGGAATGTAATTGCAATTTGAACTAGAGTTGCATTTCCTGAAGGAAATACATAGTGCTTGAAAAGAGCTGAAACCATTAGCATGACTGCAGGTGGTCATGTGACAGAGAAAAAAAAACATTCATTCTTATGGGACATTTTTTAAAAGTCGCATTTATTAAAAACGATGAATCACATCGACTCCAAGAATACATAGCACACCACACAGCATGATTATCTGTGCCATGGTGTTTGAACCGTGTCTGTATGTTAAGCAGTTCAGGCTGTATTAATCGCAGAAATGTGTGGAGAAATAAGAAGAAGAAGTAGTATGAGGAATAACAAGATAGTGCTTTTCAATCACTATAATAAAAATTAGTTCTATGGGTGGAAAGTTTGTTAGTAAAATAATCTGCACTGAGCAGGTCTGTAGATTTTTTTGAGAGTTAAAGAGATTCACGATTGTAAAACATTTGAGAATGTAGTAAACCGATTATCATTTTACATTGTTTATATTAAGTTGTTAAGATTTTAACACTTTTAACAGCCTTTTTAACACTATGTACATACTAACTGTTTAAATTCCTTGCATCAGTACCTGACGCTGCGCTGTGCCCGCTGTGCCGTGATCTCCAGCTCGGGTCAGGTGCTAGGCAGCAGACGTGGGCGTGAGATTGATGAGCACGAATGCGTGATCCGCATGAACGCCGCGCCGACACGTGGCTTTGAAGCTGACGTGGGCAACCGGACGACTGTCCGTGTCATTTCACACTCCAGTGTGCGACACCTCCTGCGCCGTGAGGCCTTTTTCTTCCAGCAGGAAGCAAACACACGCTATGTGGTCTGGGGTCCTGAGAGAAACATGAGGCACGATGGCAAGGGACGAGTGTTCAATCTGCTGGCAAAACTGGCAAGGAAATACCCGGGCACGCATATTTATATTGTGAGCAGGGAGATGATGATGCAGTGTGATCGCATCTTCCAGAACGAGACAGGCAAGAACAGGTACTTATAATATTGCTGTTGGGTTCTAATCCGTAGCCTACCATGTTGCTGGGGTGGTACAGATTTTCTGCCTGTATTTATCATGTCATGGTTCACCACTTTGTGCCAGTCTGTCAGTCAGTTCCAATACAATGTCTCTTAGTGCAAGATTGCAAAGAATTTAGGTCTTTCACCAGCTACAGTGCATAATATCATGAAAAGATTCAGGGAGTCAGGGTAAATCTTGGTGCATAATGGCCAAGGGTGGAAACCGCTGCTGAATCTATGTGACCATCGAGTCCTCAGGCAGTACTGTTTGAGAAACTGTCATGCTACTGTGATGGACATAGCCACATGGGCTGAGGAGTACTTTGGAAAATCATTGCCACTTAACACAGTCCTCCACTCCATAATGAAATGCAACAAGAAACTGTATTGTGCAAAGAGGAAGCCGTTTATTCATTTTACGCAGAATCACCGGCAAGTTCTCCGAAATTGACCAAAAGACAGTGGAAACATGTTCTTTGGTCGGACGAGTCCACTTTTCAGCTTGTTTTTAGGGAAAAACGGATGTCGGCTTTTACGTGTTTTATGAAAAGACCATCCAGACTGTTACCAACAAAAAGTGCAAAAACCAGCATCTGTAGTGGCATGGGTGACCTGCATATGTGTGAAGTTACCATTGATGTGAGGGTCTATATCGATATTTTGGAGAAACATGCACTACCGTCAAGATGACGTCTTTTCTCAGGAACTCCATGAAAAGCATTTTCAGAAAAGAAAAGGATAATATTTTGTCTGTGAAATAAAGCTTCAAGTGAATTAACAAAATTACAGATTTCAGTTTTTATTGCATTTTAAAAAAGTGTCCCAAATTTTCTGGATATTTGGTTTGTACAAATTGGACCAAGAAGAGAAATCCAAGCACCAATGCTGTGCTCTACTGTGCTGAGAATTATCCACCACCCAAAAAATATCTGTTCACCAGTGGTTCTTCTCCATTGATGAGACTATGGTAGATAATTTCACAGCTACAACATGCACCTGTATGGTAACCTGTAACCATGTATCTAAATGTCCAATAGATGAAGCTACAGAATAGGTACACATAATGTTGTGACAGATGCATGTATGGCACAGAACAGCACAATACGATGCACATAAGTTATGAACCTGAACAGTCCTAATGAATTATGGATCAGACATTAATACTTACTCAGCTGATGATCTTGCTTTGTGTCTCTTTCTCAGAATGAAGTCAGGTGCCTTCCTCAGCACCGGATTTTTCACGATGATTTTTGCACTGGACGTGTGTGACAGTGTTAACGTTTACGGGATGATAGATGGCTCATATTGCAGGTGAGTGTGTGTGTACGCGCATTACAATTTGTGAGGTTTGTGAGATGTCCAAAAGATGACAAAGAACAATCCTATCAGTCTGGATATTTTAACAATAATAATAATTATAATAATATTACAAAGAAATTAGGCATGTACAGCCAACTTGTCACAACAGTGAGACTAGATAAAGAGGCTGTCAATCAAACAGTCTTCAGGAATATGCAAGTAAAAGGGTAGAAGTCAACAGAGAAAAGGGAACAAAACATGTTTTGAGAGCCTTTAAAAGTGTCTGTATATATATATATATATATGTATATATATATGTGTGTGTGTGTGTGTGTGTGTGTGTGTGTGTGTCTGTGCGCGTAGTTTGACCAATTACTCTTCTGTGCCATACCACTATTACGAGTCGAATCGCCTGGACGAGTGTGGCATGTACAGAGTGCATGAGGGTGCGCGGAGAGGCGGCCATCGCTTCATCACAGAGAAACAGATCTACAGACGCTGGGCATCACAGGGAAAATTAAAATTCCAGTATCCTGCATGGTGAACTGAACAAGAACCCAGACACCTCTGTGCTAAGAAAGAGCACAGTTAGAGGCCTTCCTGAAACTGCTATATGAAGTCCAAAAAGAAGATGGAAAGTGTAAGTGACGTCGAAACTCTGGTCATGTTGCAAACCATTTCAATAATCATCACTTTCATCTCGTTAAGCTTTCGATTTATGATTACATACAGCAGCTGGTCTGTTTTTATTATTTATTTACTTAGATTTTGTTTTGGTCCTAATTTCATAAGGAAGCTCAAAAGGGGATATCAGCATTTATTTTCCTTTGTATATGATTATTTTTAAGGTTGCACTGTGTTGTTAGGCCATGTGAGATCACATGAGGCTACGTCATGTTACAGGAGATGTGGTTTGATGAGATTACATAATTCTAGTTTCATGAGGCTGTGTGAAGTTACACAGCGTTTCCACCAAGTGGAACGGTGCTATTTTAAACTAAAGGGACAAGTCACACACAGTCAATATACTATAAAACTATTAAAAAAAAAGTCATTCAAGTCTCAAATTCTGATACCTGCACTCTGCTAAAATTAGTTTTTCCTCTGTTTTACACACCTGCCAACCTTTACACATTTTGCATAGAAACATTTAAACATAGACACACACGATTTTGAGTTTATACTCAAATACACAAAAAATTGTTTCTTCTTGAAGAAATATGGTAAATAAGCAAGTAGGTATTAATATGGAGTAACTGACAATTGTGCAGGTGTTTTGAACTTTCCAACATTACCCCACCCCTTTCCTCCATCTCACATTCGTCTGGTCTCCTCTTGAGTGCTTTTGCCTTATGTTAACTTCAGTTAAAATTTCTTCCAAAAATCGTCCAAAAAAAGGACACATTTTTGGCCAAAAGAGAAACTTAATGCGAAAAATGAATAAGCTATGTGTACAACAAAGTGTAAAATCCAACACTTTACAAATAATTGAATATAAGTGTTAAATTGATCAATAGTGTTAAATCTATATATACACACACAAAGTTGTGGACAATACAGTATGGCAATATTGGGCTTTCAATCACTGATTTCTTTGAACTGTACAACATACATCTTTAATAGAAAAAAGACAAAACAAGAACTTGCTGCACAAGTTTATATATATATATATATATTTTCAGTTTTCTGAAATCAACACAGCGTCTATATATATATATATATATATATATATATATATATATATATATA